>CALYDF020009762.1:0-10494 GCA_944474145.2 Dicrocoelium dendriticum
AACCTACCAGATATCTGGTGGTCAAACTTAGTAACAACCGCTAAACATGCTGAGCTCATAACCTCCGTCATCACTGGTGGTTGGGAGGAACATGTTCTCGTGGCTACCAGGGGAAAAATATACTAGACCTACTTTTTACCTCAGGCACCTCCCAGATAGCTACTGATGTAATTGACGGTCTCTCTGGATGTGATCAAAAAATAGTCGGATGTAAAATAATAGCTGGGTCGTCGCGTGTGAGGTCTGCGATGGTTCCACACTTATTGCGAAATGTTGATTGGGTAGATTTCTCCGCTGTGTTTCGGGTCCAAATTTGGGATCATTTCTTCCTTTCGTCTGACATTAAGGGAGCCTCTGATATATTCTATGACAGTGTGACTATATGCTTAAGCATACTTGCCTCCTATGATAATACGAGAGCCTCTTCTAAGTACGCTAACAACGCAAAGGACAAGCGGAAAATACGAGTGCTAACGAACATATGACCGTACTCACGACTTGAGTGTATTATTGAGACCCCAACGCCTTATAATAGAGACGGACATGAAACACCACACCCGTCTCATGCAGAAAGAACAACGGGCTGTAAATAGTAGTAATACAAATCAACTGGTGACTGCATTACTGAGCAAAAGGAGAGGTGGCAAAACTGACCTACCCTCCCACATCGTCATGCCTGAAGGCGAATGCATTGATTCCCCAATTGCCATGGCAGAAACCTTTAACTCATACTTTGCTAGATCATATAATCTTGAAAAAGAAACCATGGAATTGTCAACCTCGTTTCACTTCTCTGAACAAGTCTCAGCGATCGAGCTTAGTGTCGCTACGATAAAACGTATGACTACCTGTCTACGACCATCCTACAGACCTGGCCCCGATGCTTTACTCAAACACGGTGGAGATGATATTCCTCTTATATTATTAAATATCTCTTTGTCTCACCAGTCGGGTCAATATCCCGAACGTCGGAAAACGGCTACGGTTATACCGCGACATAAGTCCGGGTCGAAAACTGACATCCGGGACTACCGCCCCATTAGTTAGAGCCATTCTCTCACGCATGCTAGAGCGAATTGTTAAGGAACATTTGGTTTCGTTCCTAATATCTCACAAACTTCTCTCACCTTCACAGCATGGCTTTCTGAAGTCCCGCTCATGTGTTACCTGTCAAGTTGACTTCCTTAACCATCTAACTGAAGCAATTGACTCAAGTCTTCAGTGCATTGATATCTTCCTCGACATGCAAAAGGCGTTTGACAGAATTCCACACAAAAATCTGCCATATAAAATAAGTACGGTGTTACAAATCCGCTTAACTCTTAGATCCAATCGTACCTAGTGGGACGGTCGCAAGTTGTGGATATCAATGGTTACCTCGTCTGATCACCAGTGGAGTGGTACAGCGCAGTGCCTTAGGTCCGTTACTCTCCCTACTGTATATAAATGACCTCGTTTCTGTTATACCTTATTTGTTTGCTGATGATTTAAAGGTGGTTTATACGTTCCCAGGTTCTCAGCGTACCGCTGAACTTAACAATATCCAAAGCGACTTGAAAGCCATGGAGAGATGGGCTGATATGTGACAGATGACGTATACAACATCGAAGTGTAGTATTCTAGCGTATGGATATTAGATAGCAACAAAGTGTTCAGGCTTCATAACGAAGTTATTCCCATCAGCCAGTCTGTTCGTGACTTAGGTTTAAGATATTCCAATTCGTTAAAGTTTAGCGAACATACAAATCATATCGTGAAAAAGGTTAAGCAGTCGGTCGGGCTCATATGCCACCTGCTAACCATGAAATAAACCAGACGAATTGCTTTCAAAATCAGTATCAGGCCATTGCTTGCCGATTGCTGTGTTACGTTCAGTAACTTGCGAAAGGGCGACTTGAGGGCCATTGAAAACGTCCAACACGCCTTTACGAAGCGCATATTTGGCTATCCAACCGCTCTTCCATACAGAGATAGGTGAAAGCAGTTAAATCTTGAACCTGTGGTTACGAAGAATACAATTAAATCTGTGCTTCCACCACAAACTCGCGTGGCGGAAAGCATATGTTGGAACCTATCAATTGCAGTTTCGGGAAAATACCAGTTATGAACTGCGAGATAGTGAATCTATATTCTATTTATCTAAATGCAACACCAACCTAAGGAGAAATTTCTACCTTCTTAGGTATGGCTCCACATAGAATAAGCTGTCAAAAGACGTTAGATGTATTGAACATGTTTGGATGTTCAAGAAAATGATAAAGGTTTATCTGTCAACGGACAGAGTGAAATGATCTTAAAAATTAAACTTGATGAAAGCTGTATGGAGAAGGGCCGGATCATGTATGATACCGGAGAACATCCACACGAATGCACCAGAGCAAACATGATCGTCTAGGATGAGCTGCGATAAACCTCTTCTTATGCTATTCTTTAATGCTACCTATGTGGTTTTACTCCTTTCAAACTTTATTCATACCATTTCTATTCTGTTTAAAACCGAGAGCAAAATTATGTACTGGTTTGGCGTCAGAAACTATTTTCGTAAGTTTCCCCACAAATGGATTAATTCGTAACATTGTTCTGCGATCCCCTTCGCTACATTTGTTCTGCAGTGCCAATCATTTCCCCATCTTTTATGAAGTTAACAGTCCAGAAACATATATTTGAATTCAGTGGTTGCAATAACGGATTCCCTTTGGGAGTTTTGCCTATGGACAACTCGTACAATTATCTGTCTCCGGCCTTCACGCCACACAATTCGATCGTATGATTGGCTAGACCCATTTTTACGCTGATGTAAAAAACATACTTGCTTATTTTTTACATTAAGGATATAGTACCTCATTCACATGCTTCTTCTTTTCTACATTTTTCCTTATTTCATTGTTGGCCACGACTGGTTTGATCTCCTGTAGTGACCAATTATAGCCTCCAGATTGTAAAAGACTATACCTATGCAAGACCCATTGCCACAAATTGACTGGCGTATAAAAAAGTGCTATAATTGGTTGATCTGCATGACGGACTGTGCTGAGGCTTCATCGCTCATAATACATGTAAAAAAACAACCCTAAAAAGTACACAACATACGATGAACAGGTGATGGCTCATATGGTACGATGCCACAATGGCACGCGGCCAGGTATAGCATGGAAATGCGGGCGAAACCTTTCGAGGGAATACCTTGCATGGAAGCAGGTCCCCTGGGGACGGTTCCGCGAGTGGCCGTATTACTTTAACTGGACACCTGTTTAAATCTGCACATGTTATGGTCCCTGGTTTTTTAATTTCTTTAATACCTAAATCCTGCCAATTAAGCTTGTAGGTTAAACCAGATGCATAAGTCGAAAAGGAACCAATCAGCACAAGGATAAAGAGTGGACGAATCAGCTATCGGTCAATCGATCTGTATGTGTCTGTGTTTGCTCATCGGTTCGGCGGTTTAGTGGACGACACACATGTAACAGTATGTATGTATTGTATGTATGTATGCTGAGGCTGATGTCGCATGCTTGATGCTTTTTCACCGCAGTTGGTCTAAACCAACTTACACTTAAAATAGGTCTTTTAATGTGGATAAATTTCATTACATTCCATTTGGTTTGTTCTGCGTACTTGATAATCTTCTCCCGAATTATACATGTCACTCATGCAAATTGTGGTAAACTTGCGTAATTTTATCGTGTGGTATTGTTCAAATAACTTTCGGACATTTTGTATTTATCGCGTATTGATATTTAACCACTTTCTTCCCCATGCTCATTTAGCGGACATTTATATCGTCATATGCGTTTACTTTAATCGATATCGGCATTTCGAATGATTGGCTGTTGTTTGACATCCCAGGTGTGGCTCCGCTTGATGTGCATGTTGACAAGGTGCCTACCTGTCTATTACCCACTACCTCGTCCATACTGGCTCCAGGAGACAGTTGGTCGTTGCTGGAGGGGACTGGGTGCACGGTCCTTGTGGTCGTGCTAGGCTCGAAGAGTGGTTCCATGCACTCAGTGTGGAGCGGACTACGGTCCAGCCACCGCCTTGTGTGCGCTTGATTCCCAAATACAGCGTGCTTGTGTTTGCCTGTGAAGGAGTGTGGGCCGGCTCCGTTGATGAAACGTGGTTCCCATCCGCATGCCTCCCGGTCTTATTCCTTCGGGTTTACACTGGATATGGGGTAGTGTGGTTGGAGCTGTGGGTGGTACAGCGCAAGCCATCCATGGTCCCTCTGTAGGCGCAGGCGTCCTGTGGCTTGCCACAGTGACAGGCAAATCCGAAACCGGATGCCGCCAACCATGTGTTGACAATGGCGGGAGAGCCTATGTTGCGCTGAGGCTGTTGGTGGCTAGATCCTGACAGATGGTCTACCCACTGCTGCTACTGCTGCGCCATAAACTGATGTCTTGGACGCATCCTCGTGGCGACCGCTGGGTGGGATTTGGGTTTCGCCCTTCTCCCTGCTATGATCCAGAACACCAATCCGCATGAGTCAGTGAACTGACCATGTGCTAGACCCGCTGCCTTTCGGGTGTTCATTTATCGAGGCTTTGGCTGAGGACCCGAGTCGTTCTCCTGTCAGGATTGGGCGCCCTGGCAGTATCCTAGTCCATCCTCTCCGGAAGATTAGGAAGTGGTCGATGGCCCACTTCCCGTAAAACCTAGCCATGGGAGACAACAGGTTACGGGTTATAATCTCACAGCTCGATTGGCGTAGAGCACGAGGGCCACGCATTATCTCTGACGGTGGGAGGACACCTCCGGGTGTTCAATGGTTTGTACTGCCCGCCTCAAGCCAGGCACCCCTGGTCAAATTGGTGCAAACCCGCCAAAAACCCACCTGCGTTTGGCCGTGGTCGCAGGTGCGTATCCAATTACGGTCGCAAAGCATATGATAATTGTTCCAGAACCTCAAAGGCTGCGTGTTACGGCCGTCACGCAGATCCCAATCTGTCTCTGCAATCACATTCCCGATCTGGATCTGCTCTCCACTGCCTTGTGGGTCAGGCTATGGAGCCAAAGGCTCCGGGGGGAGTCCCTCAAGCAAACCTCCGAAGCACAACCGCCACCTCGCGTGCGATTGCCCACCAATGCAATCGTATGCCTGCGCGCAAAGCACTCAGCATCGGGTGCTGGAACGTGCGCACACTACTGGACCGGAACTCGAGCGAGCGCCCGGAGCGACGCACTGCACTGGTCGCAATGGAGCTGGCGCGCTACCACATCGATATTGCGGCGCTCAGTGAAACTCGGCTCGCTGAGCAAGGTAAGTTACATGAAGCGGGTGCTGGCTACACATTCTACTGGGTGGGGAACGCCGCCTCAGCACCCACGTGAACATGGGGTCGGATTTGCAATATCCGATCGCCTGAATGGCCAGCTGGTGGGTGAACCAACGGGACATCAGCGCGCGACTGATGACTGTTCGCCTACGACTCGGAAGAGGTAAGTTTGCTACTTTTATAAGCACGTACGGTCCGACCATGTGTTATCCTGATGACACGCGTGATCAGTTCTACACTGAGCTAACCTCCGAGATACGGTGTGTGCCGAGGAGCACCGATCTACATATTTCTGCTGGGTGACTTCAACGCGCGCGTTGGGCGTGATGCATCGATGTGGACAGATGTTATCGGTGCGCATGGCATTGGTTCAGCGAATGCGAACGGTGACAGGCTGCTCTCACTGTGTGCCACTCACGGCCTGACGATCACGAACACTCGGTTTGCACTGAGTGCGAGTGATATAGCAACTTGGGCGCACCCACGGCGTGTTCACGCTCACCTGCTCGACTATGTCCTCGTTCGTCAGCGTGATATGCGTGAAGTGCGCATGACACGTGTACTGCGTGGAGCTGAGTGTGGCACTGATCACAAATTGGGTTCGGACCAAACTGTACATATATTTTCGTAAATCGATGTATTGCACTCCCGCCGTGAATCGGCGTAAATTTAACATTCTCTCCCTCGGTACTGAGGCGAACGTTACTGAGCTGGAGAAGGCGATGGCTGCACGCCTGTGTGGTGATGTGGAATGTATAGCCACAGTGGGCGACCTGTGCACCACATTCGCGACCAGGTGACAGCTGCTGCGGAGGAGACCATCGGGCGCGCCAACTGTAAGTGCGGCCTGATTGTTTTGATGACAACAATGTGACGATTGACGCGTTGGTGTCAGTTGAAGATTGCAGTCATTTGCGCCGAGTGTGGCGGACGTGTTTACTGTGCTTCGAAAGTTTTGTGTGATTTCTTCTTGTCAAGTCAACGGAATTTGGATTATTATACACTGTTTTGCTGGAAACTGTGCACTGAATTTACTGAAACAAGAATTTTGGACAAATTTACAACTGTTTTTACAAAACTGTGACAAACGTTTTCACTTGTCCAACATGTACCGTGAGTCTGACTAAAGTGGTTTTTCCGTAGGGTTTGGGCCACGTTTTTCTTACATTTTATATCCATCTTACGTAGTTTTTTATGCTCTTTCTTTTAAGTCATCTTACGCTCATGAATTTCGTGGGATTAGCCTACATTTGCTTTTTATATGTCATATTCCGGCTGAGCCTCCTACTGCAATGTCTTTTTATAAGGATTTTCTCTAAGGGTATTTTATACCTTCAACATGCGTACATACAATTATTTTGCTATTATTATATACTATATACATTACTTGTGCTTTTTACAAAGTCTTTTTTATGTATGTTGGTTTGTATTCCTAGTAAACTCCAAACTTTTAGCTTCCTCCTGATGAGCCTCCTGTTGATGAACCGACGTTTGATATTGATCGCCCCCAATAGCTTCTCGTCAGTTTAGGCTACGTTTTGATCAACACTCTACAAAGATTTGGCCGGCCTATCTGACCTATAGGGTTATTGATTGATGCCACATTGACCCCGCATGCCTGGTTTCGCCAACGCTTTATGATCACCATGGGTCTTACGTTGTTAGGGGGGCTTTTATTTTTTTGATGTTTTACAGATGTTGCTGATAAATTGTGATTGAAGTAGGGGTATTTTTCTGAGCTTTCAAGTGTTGTCCACCTACCCGCTATTTTTTTATTTGTTTGTTTTTGTCGTTTTACGCATGCTGCGAACAATATTTGACCTGACCGACTAGCTAGAGAATTTTTATGCTCGTGTTTAGTTCTCAATCATATTTTACTTGGTGTAATTATCCTTCTCGCCTACACCATTTACCTTCCCCTATTCTGCTTTAGCTTTTATTCCTATTTTTCACTTGTTGTGGCCTGAGCCCTATGGATAGTCTCTTTTAGTCGACCGCGGATTCATGCACCGTGCACATATTCACTCACACATCTCACATATGAATTCCCCATCACTGCACATCGACGGAGTAACAAACAACATTCCACAACCAACAATGACAACCTCCGCCATACTTTCGACTTCTCACACCGTGTTGCAAAATTACACCTGTAATATCTGTCACGCTCTTTTCTCGACGGCTGCTGGTCTTACTCGGCATACCGGATACCACAAACGACATCCCAACGATCTACGTATACGCGATGCTCCGGTGACGTCATGCCAACAATGCAATCGTCAATTCGCCTCAGCAAGAGCGCTTACCACTCACTGCCGCCAGGCTCACCCCACTATTTACCAAGACATGCTGTCATCCCGAACGGCCATATCCTCAGTACATTGGTCTGCGGAGGAAGATGCTCAGTTATTACTGCACGCAGCTCATTTAGGCGAATCTGTATCTTCACTAGCACAGCTTCTGCCACTTTTACAAACTAAACTCCCCTTCCGAACGATGACAGCAATAAAGAAACGGCTCCAATTTCTAAAATGGAAACGCCCTCCAGGCCGCCGCCTTCATCGCCACCAACCTCAACAGTCGTTAACACCCACAACGGGTGCAACCGATAATATTACTGAGGACACAACCAGTAACCACAGTCCGGAGCTAAACACACCGAGCTTTCCTGTGATATCCCTAGCATCCAATGAGACCGCGTCACCCACTCCAGAGAATCGATCACATCGCCCCTCTGCTCCAGTTGAGCCTTCCACCGGCTCAGCATCCTCTCGTACATCATCCAGCTTATCATCTGCCTCTGACAGCAACAAAGAATTGGAAGTATTTTATACTTGGAAATATTTTACTCGTCGCCAGCCAGCTATTTCGCACCACCGCTGCCGTTCCGGATCGCCCAACAACCCTTTTATCACCAACGCCCCAGATTTTAACCCCTCTAAGGACCCGAATGCCATTTTATGCACGCCCAACCCGATTAACCCCCCCTCACCCCAGCCGCGGATAGGGGCCTATGAACGGCCCGCGGCGCAGGCTCCCACCTGTTTCCCTTTATCCCCTGCCCTGCAGAGTCAGAGCAGTGGATTTGCTGGTTGCTCTTTCAACGAATCAAACGGACCGGCCTCTGCCGACTCCATAGCCAGCTCTCGGAACCGCGTCCACCCGTCACCCACACACTCACCCTTATCACCCATAGCCCTACCATCGGGATCACGACAACCATGTGTACTACTTAATCGCCTCCCTCAGTTGTTGCCATCACCACGACGAAGAGTTTCTCCTGCTGAAGCTACTTTATCAACATGCAAATCTCCCGCCTCCGATCCGGCGAAGATCTCTGACGTACCCCAGCCTCCCTCTTGTTCACTGTGCTCGAGGACGTTTAAATCTAGGAGCGGCCTGCGGCGCCATTTGGCGGCCCATCTCAGGAACCCTACGAGTTTACTTACCACAGCCGCTGCCAAGAATACTTCCAGTTTCGAATGCCCAACATGTCACCGTACGTTTTCGACTAAAAATGGCCTGTCTCAGCATTGGAGACATCAGCATCCTGTCAGTTACAATGCAGACTGTCTAGCCCGACTACCGAGGCAATCTTACAACTGGTCAGCCAGGGATGACAAATCCCTACTTTTAGCAGCCTCACGTTTTGCGGTTACGTCTCCTTCCTTAAGTATCCTTTTAGAACGACTGAGGCGCGTCTTCCCCTTTCGCACCAGGGACGGTATCAGAAAACGTTTGCAACGACTTAGATGGTTCTTTCATCAACACCACACAACGTCCACTTCCAGTGCATTTCCGCAACCATTGACTGAAACCAAACATCCAATCACGCTTCCAGATGGAACCGTACGAGCTTCACCCTTCTCAACCATAACGTCTGATGAATTCCATCAACCTCAGCCTATATTAACTACTAACTTGGGTGTGTCTACACAAACCCCTCGAGAATCGTACGAAGGCAATCCTGCGGTGACCACCGCCTCCTCCGACGCTGATTTGCGTTTCAATGTACCATCCCCCACTGCCTCGATGGATTATTCAATCTCGCCTCACTCATCTGCAGCATTAGTTCCAGAGGCAACAGTATGCCCTCAGGAGCAGTCGTCTACCATAAGTTTCTCTAGCGAAACTTCAGCTGGTATTATGGCCTCTCCGTCCACTACGTGCCCCATGGCCATTGCGGTACAGGATCAACCAGAAGCTTCCAATACTAATTACGAAGCTTCCATTGCGTCCGCGCCAACACCAGTATTCCGCACTCTGCTGCTAGCTGCCCAACAGCTTCTTTGCAACTGCGCCTCTCCTGCCAAGGAGGAACACCGCATACTTCGGAATCTGGTGAATTCATTCGCTACTGATGGATCGAGGATAGCATTTAGTGAGGCCCTAAACGATGTGTGTGCTACTCTCTTTCCACACAGATGGAGGCCTTCGAAAAAACGTGTACATACTGTTAAGATTCGAAACAATCAGCACCGGCGACGCCTACAATATGGCCATATTCAACGTCTTTATCATACCCGCCGGAAAGACGCTGCAAGTACGGTGATTGACGGAAGATGGCGCACTGCCTTTCTTAATGAGGACGAGAATATTCCAGGTTTCACGGAATATTGGAAGAATCTCCTCTCCAGACCTTCTGCTAATGATGAGCGCGCACCGCGTCGATTCCTTCCAGCTAATGATGACTTGGTGAAGCCAATTGCCCTGGAGGAGATGCAAAGTGTTCTTAAACAGATGCGGGGTTCGGCTCCCGGTGTAGACCGCATCAAGCCAGCCGATATATCAAAGATGGATCCCTACTTTGTAACTTCTTTTCTCAACTGTCTTCTTGCTTCCTACCCATTTCCCATCCACATGAACACTGCTCGGATCACCTTCGTACCAAAAGTTTCCCACCCCATATCACCTGACCAATTCCGTCCAATCGCAGTTTCATCTGTCTTCCCACGCCTTCTTCATCGTATCCTCTTTGATCGTTGGGTTCCGACTTTCCCTACCGATCGCCTTCAATTTGGTTTTCTTCGTAAAGATGGTGCTTTCGAAGCCCCGTCCATACTCCATGCTGCTCTTCGCCATTCTCATTCTTCTCGTACCCCCCTTTCATTTGCGGCAGTGGATATCTCGAAGGCGTTCGATTCCATTTCTCATCACTCCTTACTTCGAGCAGCAGCTGCTTTCGGAGCCCCCCCGCTATTATTAGATTACTTGGCAT
>CALYDF020009763.1:0-10542 GCA_944474145.2 Dicrocoelium dendriticum
AAGTTTCAAACCTATTAATTACGTATTTCCCATCATTAGGAATAAACTTCGTACATGTCTTGCTTTAGAATCTCGCATTTCATATCTTCCGTGAGCATTGTTAGTGCGACTAAAATTCCGTGCAGCTTTCTCAACCTTATATCTACACCATTGTTAAAAGTGATTCCTGTTTACAGTACACGGTTAGTTGAGGTTTCAATAAATGCAACATTTTAATGCGTTACATTATTAGATATACCGGCATATCTGTTGACCGCATTTTCTGCACATTCCCATCTGTTGATTTTCCGCCACCATCTCGGCCTTCCTTATTTCAGTAACTTTACCTCAGTAAAATGTTTACACATCATATCCTATGTAGTACTACTAAACGATTTATATTAATTTATGCTACCTATCCATAGCATTATGAGGGCAAAGCATTCACGCCGCAAAATGGGTGTACCAATTGACACCACAGAAATTCAAATTTAACTGCGTTAGTGCAATCAGAGGTTCCCCTTGTTTGGAGATTTACGCTTTGAAATTCGCGCCAGGTTTGCGGTTCTGGTATGCTGTTTCTGGGCTATATTTTGGCTCCATTTTACAATATTAGTGTATTTTCTAGTTAAGTGGGCCGGCCTTTCAGTCGCACTTTTCTAAGAAAGGCTAAATTGTTAGCCACTACTGTTATTTCCCTTGTTTCCACCCTCCACTTTTGCGATCTAATTTTGGCTTGCTTATTCTTTTCCATGAGCCCGCTACTAATGGATGCTCGAAATGCGGTGATGTGACCAAAGAAAATGGATCAAATTTCCTCTAGTGGTGCATTTTCCATGGAAAATAACACAAGCCATTGGCATAATAGATTGATAGTTTACTAATGGAATCAGGCACCTCAACGTTTGGCAGCGGTAGCCGGTGAAAAGCGCAAAATTCGTACATAAGCTACGGAGACCAAAACTTCAAAAATGTCGAGGCCTACGAAACGTTTGTATTTATCCCTGCTTTACTGTTCGTAAAGATAAACACGATCAAAAGCAGTTGTTAGCGATATTTCTTCTCCCTGCATGAGCATGGATGTTATGTAGAATTTGATCTGGTCCCACGCAGGAACAGCATCTAGCGCTTGTCTAGAAATATACCTATATTTATATTTATATTTTTATCTGTATACACAAATACAGGAGTAAGTACAGGCCAGTTTTCCTGACGAGTCTGGTAGACAAACCGGAAGGGAGAACCTGGCGCAAGATTCGCTAACAAGTATTCAGGATAGATGTAATCTGCTTAGTGACGCACAACGCTGATTCCGAATAGCTTGGAAGCTCGTGAAAGGTAGGCCGATGCGGTGGACATGGGCCACGCTCCTGACCTGATTTTCGTCGATTTTCCGAAGGCATTTGTCAAGGTACCCTATTAATTGCATGCGCAGCTCATTTCTTACGGCACATCCGGTAGTGCTATTCACTAGGTGTCTTTATTCTTGGATGGTACACGACAGTGTGCACACGTAGACCGCAGCCTATCGTTTAGGTGGTTTAGCTGCAGGGCTGTGACTCGCACATTTACTTGGCTGTTCACGAGCACAAAAAGCACAATGGAGAGAAAGCTGCAACCCCTACTATGTGCTGGAGAATGCAGATAATTTGTGTACAGCTATACCTAGTCATTTGTCCCCATACATGTGGAGTCCATTTTCTGACATAAGTTGCTTAGAGGTGCACTGCAGATGTTGTCCGAAATCGGTTGCAGACATCTTTCACGAGCAGTCTGTGTAAAAAGCTGCAGTGGCCGTTGGATAACGACGGTTACCGTCTGGCCGGTATACCCTTCGCAACTGTTTTCATCGCTAGGTTGTGTGCATATGTAACAACTGCACTCGCAGATACGGTCATGCGGCAAAGCTTCCCTCGGTCCATGGAGGTCACTATCGTGAAGAAGATCCACTGAGGATACAGATGGTTAACTAGCAAGTCGAGGAAAGGCCTGCCGCGTCTGAGAAGTAGTAATATTCCTTACGTAAAAGATGTGTATTTTTAGCCAAACTGCTATCAATAACACGTCATGCATGTCCACGTTTGGCAAGGGAAAATTGGACGATGGTGAGGGTGAACAAAGGATGAACCCAATCTCGGTTTTCGGCTCGGAAAGTAATAAGAGAACCCGGCCAAGTTTCTTCCTCTGAAAGTCTTCTGTCAGGAGAAAATGAAGGCCAAACTATCCTCAGACGGACCCCACGCCTCAAAGGAGAAACCTTCTACGCTCTGAAAGACCATCTTCTAGAGGACCTAGTCAGAATGAGCCAAGCTGTCTTCGGGCTGCGGACCCAAGAGCAAATGGAGTAATAGCTCTACACATAGTGAATTTGCGCGAAGTCAGGAAAACTCAGAGAGCTCGATAGAGGCCAATCCGCCTTCCTCCCGGTTCTCAATCATAAAACCGGATTGCGCATAGTACCCACGAACATGCGCATTCTCAGAAACAAGCTAGATGAGATTCCACTCCATAGCACTGAACGGCAACCGGAACTAGTGGCGTTCACGGCAACCTGGCTGCCTTCTGATATACCTGACTCGGAAATGCTTGTTTCACGATATCAGCCGCTTTGATGCGATCGTTTTGGTGGAAAGTCTGGAGGCCTGTAATCTACTACTCAGAGAACTGCCTCAAAGCCAAATTGTCGAACTCACCTGTGAAAAGGACGATATGTCAGAACTTCTCTGGTGTCCAATGCATGACGGATACAAAGCCCTGACGGTGGAGTGGCCTACAAATCCCCTGTAGGACCTGAACCATACCTATTGCGCTTAGTGCGAACCCACAGCAGGGGAACGAACTGTCTGCTTGTGAGAGACCGCAACATCCCGGCATAACCTGGGACGTACTTCACAGTGATATACCAACAAACTTCCTTGCAGTGGACCTTGATATCGTTCACGAGTAGAACCTGACAAAGCATAACTTGACACTAACACGGATTGTTCCCTTCAGGCATTAAACATTCTAGACCTGCTTCTCACATCGGCCTGACCTGGCCTCAGATCTAACGTTCCTGAAACTCCAAGGGAAAGTGATCACTGCACAATCACCTGTTCGTGCACACGACTCTTCAAAATCCCCGACCAGGGTACACGGCGTCCGAATTGCTGGTGCACCAACCGCACGGCTGCAAATAACATGGGCTGGGGTATTCCGCGATCCTTTGAGCTTTATGCCGCATGACGAAACCTATTATCTATGGTGATGCGGCTGTTTAAGCAGTTGCTTTTACACTGCAAGTGCAGACCACCAAAAACGACTAAAACTATGGGACCCTTTTAAAAGCACACTAATGACATCAAGCTACTTAGAGTACAAAACGGTCAGAAACCTATCCACCCTGAGAAAATGGGACATAAGTCTAAAATATAAACTTGGACTGGCGCTGGAATCCGAATATTCTCCCAAAAATCTTTTTGCCAACCTGAAGCGAAAGCCCAAACGGGTAGTGGAATGCCTCGCTCGCTCCACTTTTCAGGAAGGTACCTTTCTCTACGAAGCTGATGAAAAAGCAGAGTCACTAGCTGCGCAATATTCCTCTGTCTACTCAGTGGAACCTCCGCTACACAATAACGGTTTGCCTACACACCACTCCTTTATGGACCAAGTCAAACCCGAGGTCGTCACTAAGCTACTCGAACTAATCTATTCGATCTGGATCGGAATTCCTCCCCAGGCCCGGATGGATTGTAACCCAGCTTCCACAAAACGATTACTAAACACGTCCCCGCCCCTCTCTGCTAAGTATTTCGGCAATCGCTCGAAGTGGGCTGCGTAACCACAGGCTGGAAGGTATGTACCGTTCTACCAAAGTATAGGGGGAGCAATCAACAAGACCCAGTGAACTACCGGCAAAAACGCTTGGAATTATTCGTATGCAAAACCCTGGAATGAATAGTCAAGTGCAACCTACAGCTACTCCGTGTGAACCTAAACGTTATATCACCCGCTCAACCTAGATTCCGGAGAGCACGCTCACGCAACTCTAACTTACGCACCGCCAGGGAAACATGGGTAGAAGCAATAGATGTCCGAAAATAGGTTAACGAAATATTCATTGACTTCCTTAAAACCTTTGCAAAAGTTCCACACGCCCGACTGCTACGTAAAGTCCCGGGAATGGGCGACAGAAAATTTTCTCCTGTGGCTTGCCGATTTCTTAAGCAGTAGGACAATGCGCGTAGTGAAATAAACACTCTGCTCCTGTTTATGTGGCTAGTGACATTCCTCAAGGATCAGTGCTCGGATCAGAGCTCTCCAAACTGTACCTTAACAATCTGTCGGCTGCGCTTCAAACCGACAACTTAATCCACGCCAATGACCTCAAGCTTTGGTCAATAGTATCCAGCCATGAGGATGTGGACAGATTACGGTGGGCTCTAGACCAGTTACACGGATGGTCCAACAAGTGGCAACTGCAATTAAACCGAGATAACTGTGTTGTTCGCTTAATGCGTACCACTGAGCTGTACGGTGCATCCCACATTGGTGGGTTCTTCCTCAGGAATGCCGCTATCGAGAGGTCTCGGGGTTATCGTGTCTTCAGACCATAGAACACACCAGAACACATTGAAGGTGGCCACTGGAAAGAGACTGATGGGTGCCTCAAGCAGATCATTCATCTGCATGAGTAATGCGAGTTTTCGACATTCATTTCCTTCGTTCGTCCGTCTAATCTTAGAATATATCCTACCGGCTATCCATAAACTTAAGTTTAAATGCGCACTGCTGGAAAGGTTTCAGATGTGTGCATTTAAAACTGTTCTGGGGCTTTTGATCTCCTGTACCACATTCGATTACAACAGCTAAACCTATTCTTCCTAGAGTTCCGCCGTCGCCGGGTTGAGCTCAACTAGACTAGGCGCGTCCCCCGAGGGGAATGAAAGCGAGTTGCAACAATTCTGCCGGCCCAACGCACACCGTTCCACACGAGGTCACACACAGAAACTATTTAAGCAAAGAAGGCACAGAATTCGCATACACCTTCCCTATCCATTAGAATGGTAAATTATTGGAACGGCCTACTGGAATGAATTGCAGTCGGATCTTCCGAGGATAGTTCATGCGGCTGCTAGACAAACATTCGCTGAGAATGCTGGAATTTTGCGGCTGTCACTGCAATTGCAACGAACCCTCGAGGAACGTCCTAACTCAACAACACGCCTCAAACCCAGTAAGATACGCAATCGATAGTGGTGACAAGCGATTTCCCTCCTGCACTCTACGATTCAATGTCCGCAATGTACACAGGGGGAAAATTGGGAAAGGTTAAAGGAGGTTGCGGAGTTATGCTAAAAACGCTTTCCAGAGCAACTGATGCGCAAACATAAAACGTCTCTCCGTGTGCCATTTCGATCACCTGTCTGTCACACATCAGTGGACATCGGTTACTTTTTGGTCTCCTATTGGTCACCCGTTCTAAGTAGGGATGTGCTGAGTCTGTCTGCGAATAGCCACCGCCCACATTTTTTACGCAATGGTTTGAGCACTTTTCTCTCTGCCCTCCGGGACGACCGTCATACTGGATTCCATCATTAGATAAATGTCAGGAAGCCACTCGAGTTCAGATGACAGCAGTGACTCTAGAAAGCGACCTCCGGATCAGGTTTTATGTCCGGATTCTAGCCCAAAGCGAGCGAACTGTGGTTAGTCATTGTTGTACATGACATCACGGCTGCCGCTATTTTCGTTATTGTAGATGAGACTGTGCACCTAAAAGTTCTCATTCCTTCTATCGCTGCTGGGGCTGTCATAGGTAAAGCTGGAGAGGCTATAGGGAAGATCCAGAAGGAAACCAATACGAAAGTGAAGATGTCTAAACAAGATGAATTCTATCCTGGTAAGTCTCATAACCGAGACATGAGAGCGGTTTGATTTCTTACCTGAAATAGTACTCGGTCCTGCTGTTATTGGGCCTCTAACACCGCTAGGTTAGGTTCTCCACAGAATATCGTTTTCAAAGCTACAACCGTGCTTCATCAGTACCTTAGATAGTACGTGTCCGCAGAATGACCGATTCCTGTCTGATAATGGTGTGAAAAGGTCACGACAACAATTTTCGGACGAAAATCGGGCACCTAGAAAAAATATGGTATCCCTCAACTGTTCTATTTTCCATTGCTTTCGAGCCACCTATCCTATTATCCTTATGATCCCTTGAGCAACTTACTGTACTGAAGAAACCTAAGGAAATCCCTGGGTACCCGAAGACTATATTCTCTTGGTGTGAAACTTAGACGACTATTATATGATGTATGATGATGTATGATGAAGTAACTTACGTACAATCATAGGATCATTAAATTGCAGAGTGCAGGAGGAAAGTCCTTTGTCATCTGCTACACTTCCCGATCATGGCGTGGATACCGTGAGTATCTACGAGACGGTATTCCACAAGGGGCCGTAACAGCTACATTGGAAGCAGCATGGTCCCAGCTTACTCATCAAGTGAGAATCCAAAAGTTGAGTGAAACATTCCTCAGTCTGCGCGTCGACAACATGTTTCGGCAAGTCGTTCCAGTCATTTACAATGCGGGTTGATAGGGAGGAACCGGGGCTAACTCTGATTCTTCTGGGTTTAAATAGTTTCGTTGTAGCTCCAACCCCATCTCCCCCTCAGAATTCGTCTAGTAAAAGTCAGATCAACTCTACGTCGACGATCTTCGAGGGAGATCAGGTGCATCCGCTATAGTCGAAGAGAGTAAGGCAAGTCCATTGACTTCAGTATGCATTTCGAAGTACGCTGTTAGACCTAAATAATGTCACAATCGAACTTGGTACGAAGCCAAGTGGCGGGTAATCCGTATTCAAGGATCCGGCGCACATGCGAAGTAAACAGGATTCTGAAGATTTCTAAAGTCACCCGCGAGAAGGCTCTCCGTATGGCATGGGACATCCTGTTGGCAGCGGCAGTCCTCCGTAGTGTGTCTTCTCTGGTCCATAAATCATATGAGGCAAGCACACCGAGCTCTTTCTCAAGAATGGTGGTTCTGAGTAACTCCCCACCAATATGGTATGTCTTTAACGGTTCAGGGGCGCCTATAGGGAAAACTGAGCATTTTCACGATTTATGGGCAATTGCCAGTTGACTGACCAGTCGTGTAGCATGTACAGTGATGCCTGCAATCTGTCAGCATCATCGAGACAGGATACCTCCATCCACAGCTTCATGTCATCGGCGTAAATCAGACAATCCATCTGAAGCTTCGATGAGAGGTCATTGACGAATATTTTGTACAGTTCTGGACCGGTTACCGACCCTTGCGGAAGACTGCTAATCATGAGCACAAGTGCGGAGTAGGCTTCATTCACCTTGTCTCGCATGGTCCTGCCATCTAAAAAATCGGCGATCCCAGAAAGGACACCGGTACCTCTGAGTTTAAGGAGGAGCCTTTCATGGGGAACCTAGTGAAATGCCTTGTTGAAGTCTGCCTAAACCACATCCAGGCGTTTTTCAGCATCTAACAACCTCGTCCAGTTCTTCATAGCAACGAGCAGGTTCGACGTACATGAGCGTGTTCGCCGAAAGTCCTGCTGAGCACAAGTGGTGATGTTTTGGTTCTCAAAGTGAAGCAGCAGAGCGCCTGAGAATCCTTTCCTTTGCCTTGCACCATATGGACGTTAGGCAGATAAGTTGATATCTTGCAGGATGTTGACGATCGCCTCCTTCGTATATAGGTTTACCGGTCCCCAATTTCCAAGCAACCAGGAGCCGCCCAGCTTCCAGTGGTGACGATATATCTGACAAATGGGAGCAGTAATTTAGTCCATCACGGTCTTGACGAACAGCGGGTGCAGCCCATCAGGACCCGGCGAAGAGTTCGGATCTAATACACGAAGGCCTTTGGCAACGTCAGCTACACTCATTTATATGTGTTGCAACGAGGAGGGGTGGAATGGCGCAGCGTCACCGCGTAACAGCGTCTCTATCGAGTAGACAGACGAATACTGCATGGCCAGTAGACTGGCTTTCGTCGCATCGTTGTCAAGTAAACTGCCCTGCTCTGCGGAAAACGGTAGGAATGCCACTGCCATCTTTGGTACCTCTTTTCAAGTAAGAGTAGAGTGTCTTCGGTGTCGTCCTGGATTGCACGGCCAAACTGAGTTTATACTGAAGCCGTTTCTGGCTTTTTTCACGATGCACTCATTTCTGATCAATTTGTACTCCCAGTAGTCAAACGCGCAGTGAGTCCCATAATTTACATCTTTTGGAGATTAAGCACCTCAATTCTCGGTCTATCCATGGAGGGACAGTGGTAAACGTTCTGCTTTTGCAAGTAGGAACAACGTGCTCAACAAGCGAAATCATCTTGGAATGCAAAACATTCCACTCCTCTTTTGCGTCCGAGGGTAGAGGGATATTCCAGTCCACAGCGCTAGCGGCCACTTGCAGGCGGATTGCATCGGCATGCCAGGAATTTCTGCGGAAACTATCTTGGTTGTGAAAAGTGAGGCGTTGAGTCCAGAGGAATGAAACCCTACACTGATCACTATTACCAAGAGTGTTAATGTCTGCGACATCTGATTGTACCGGGGAAAGCACAAGATCGAGAATATGGGGTGTCTGTCCAACAAATATACGGATAGGTACAATAACATGTTGAAATAGGTTGCGCTCGAGAACGGTTTCCAAAAAGTCCGCACCGCTAACGTCTAAAGAAGTAGCACAATGCAGCAAATCCCAGTCCACACCTGGGGTATTGAAGTCTCCCACTAGTACACAGTCCTTTCCCCACCATGCATTTTAATGGAATCTAGCAGCCGAGCTCCGGAACCCAATGGAGCTCTGTAGACAACACTGATCATCATGGATCTGCATCCATCATGAACCCGGCACCACAGAGCTTCGAAACCGCCATTACCATCACAAGTACCGTCAACTAGATGAGCCTTGAAGTCTGCATTCCATTACAGAATCACACCGCCACCAGACCTCTCTCCTTGGCGGTCATCCCGACAGAGATGATACGCGGGGATCTGCACCTCCGAGTCCAGGGTATCCGAGGACAGCCAGGTCTTTGTGAAAACCATTATGTCATGGCGATTCACTGAGGCACAAAGTTGAATTTCACCAGATTTGTTTCGAATGCTGAGCACATGAGCGAAAACTGTTGGCAATCCATTCTTCACCTCTAACGCCTGGGTATGCCAACTAGTGGTTTCCAGCGAATTTTGGTAGCTTTTCGGACTACGCGAAAATCCACAATGTGTAAATCTGTCTCACCGTTGTCTCTGCGGATCTGAGTTCGTCAACCGATTGTTTCATTTTCACCCGATCCTCCGGGGCAAGATCTTGCAATACATAAAATGATTCACCTTTAAGATGCGGAGCTCGTCGAAAAATGCGACAGGCGTCGTCATCATTTTGACATCCAATTTTAACTAGACGAACCTTTGAGGAGTCCTGTTTTTTGCCGAGGCGGAAAGCTGAAACGATGTTTATTCCTTGTTCTCCTTCATCGAACAGTAAAGTGATCATCCGTTGTAGGAACTCCTGGTCATCTACAATCGTTTCAGCTGGGGTGGCGATGGTCGACTCGGCTGCATTCACGATGATAAGGCAGCGGTAGCGAGATGGCGATTTGGCATTCTCACGGATCTTCGGCTTCAGAACAGGCGGGCCATCCTTAAGCAGTTTCTACAGTTGATCGACTCTATCAAGAACCAAATTCAACTGCGATTGAGATGATGACTTGGATTTTAGCCCAACTCCTGCCTTGCTTTTACGTTTAATATTTCGTACGTTTTCCTTTACCACTTCTGCGTACGTCTTGATTTTAGGCTCTTTGCTGTGCTCAACAACCGCCGGCGTCCTCGTAGGTGAGGTGGACGGTGCTCGACTACGCTTACTCGTTGGGGTATCTGCGCCAGAAGCACATGAGATAAGGAAAAGACTTGGTAGCGAGACAGCAGCGATGTTCATCTCAGCTTGAGCAGTAGAGGCAGGCGGACTGAGCGCAGGCAGTCCGTCAAAACATCGTCTGTTGTTTATCGTAACGCGGCACAAATCGCAAAAGAAACCTAAACCCGGAACGTTGTATCGCAGGAAAAATTCGCACAACTCATGGTCGACTACACAGCAAACTATGTGGATTCACCCATCACAGATGGTGCACTACAGGGCTTTGGAGCGCGAATTAACTCCTTTAAAACATGACAAGCATTTGGACATTATAGCATATGAAGTCCAAATGTTAAACAAATGAGTTTCCAGAACGATCTTGATTTGTTTTCCTTCGATCAAAAGACTTCAATAAAACAGAACACTTAACGCACGGCAATCGGACATTTGACCGACCAACGTTGCTATCACGGACAATGTTCCGTGAATTTTCTCTTTTCCCAACAGTACGAAGACACCTGTTTTCGGATTTAGAGTCGACAGTTTTATTTATGATTAAGCATTGTTCATTAATCCGTAGATATATTTGATGTCGGTGATACTTTATTGGATTAGTCGACCCGGCGCATCTGGATGACATCGAGATATCCGCGCTATCCTCCTTTAAGGATGGCACCGCA
>CALYDF020009764.1:0-10539 GCA_944474145.2 Dicrocoelium dendriticum
TCGCTAAACTCTCCGCCGATTCTAGTAAGCGCATGCGAACGCACTTTGATCGATTTGCAGGTGGTCGATAGATGACCTTAAATGCCTCGGCTAGATTGGGAGAATGGTCCGTGTCAGCAAGATGCGTGGCGATGGATGAGTTACTTAGCTTTCGGCACCCAGTCGCAAGCCAGGCCGGATGGTGTTCTCTCACCCTATCAGACAGGCGCCTCGTCGTACGGCCAATGTACCCTGAACCACAAGAACAGGTGAATGAGTAAACACACATGGAATTGGCGTGGACAGGCCTTTTGTCTTTTGGGTTAGTTTTCACCATCGGGCTACTGGTGAAGTGAATCTGCATTTTGGCTGCTGGAAAGGTGTGCCTGAGAGCGCGGGAAATACGACGACTTAGAACTTCAGCTACGATTTCCCCTTTGTACAGTAATTGTAGAAAAAGGGGTTTCTTTTCGGCTGTGAGGGTTACAGGAGATTTCCTCCTTGGCTCCATGTTGGCTTTAATGAATCCATCCGGGTACCCATTTTCCTTCAGGGTTAAGCGAATGCGCTGTAGTTCCTCAGATAATGTGTCATTCGAGCAAATTCTTTCCGCCCGACTCGTTAAACTGAAAATCAAGTTCCGTTTTGATCTAAGTGGAACAAAACTGTAGAAATTCGTGTATTGTCCGTTCCAGGTACGTTTCCTATACACCCCACGCTGTAGGGAACCATCATCGAGTCGCTTCATGTTCACATCGAGGAAATGAAAAGATCTATCTTCCTCCACTTCAGATGTAAACTTTAGCGCTGTGTGTGCCTGGTTAAATGTGTAAGTAAGGTTCTCGATGTTTCTGGAGGAATGGAGCAATATAAAGATGTCATCGACGTAACGGCAGTAGAGGCTAAGGCTTTCGATAACCGATCTTAACCTGCTCTGTTCTAGCATACCCATAAACACGTCAGCAAGAAACGGCCCCAGTGGGGAGCCCATAGCAACCCCATCGTGTTGTCGGTATATTTCTCCGTTGAACAAAAACTGGATATTGAAGGTGCACCGGAGCAACAGTTCCTTTAGGCAAACTGTAGGAATGCCAATGGATATCTGGTTCTGATCAATATAATCGCAAATGTAATTTATAGTTTCAAATAGTGGCACGTTAGTGAATAATGAAGCAACGTCGAGGGAACACATGGTTAGATCCATAACATTTTGATCACGTACGAGCTCTACGAATTCAAAACTGTCCTTTAGACTGTGTACAGAAACCTGCTTTCGGACTAAGATTAGTTTGAATTGGAACGTTTCCGATGGAACTCGCTTTCTACACTACACTCTATGATCAGGTTCTTTCTTGACTAGGCTCTTCACACAGGGAGGCAGCCGGGGTTGAAGATGGATCCCAAGGAGTAGTGCTTGACATTTAACATTTAAGCCCTTGGTCACTGGGCTCTTTGAACAACGCCTGGCACAGCAGTCCAAAATGGATTGTCGGATTTCCAATTACCCGCAATGGGTTTGTACTGCAAATCGCATTCACAATTTGGATCTAAGTTTGCTTTAGAGGAAATATCACTCATTTGCATCCAGAGATCTCATCAGAATGAAGAATTTTCAGTTTTTCTCACTCCTAACACAGCATTGCACAACCGGTTTGTCCTCTTTCGGAGTCTCGGGCGTGATGATTTTGATACAATCCATCAAGTTAATTTAATCATCACCCCAAGCCAAATATGGACTTAAAAACTAAATAAACGTTTTATTCCTCACCCGTGCGAGGCACAAACCAATTGTGTGGTCTTATCGACATGTACAACGTGCTCGCATAATATAGTTAATTTTTCGTCTTTTGATCAACGGTTCCCATAATTATTTTTGAAGTGATTAGCAGTTTGGAAAAAGTAGAGAGATAAAGAAACTGGGAACAATATTAAATTTAGATTTTGCGAAAAATTCCATTAAAGTAATACGGTCATCCATGGAACTGTCCCCAGGAGACTTGCTTCCATGCAGGGTATTTCCACGATGGGTTTCACCAGCACTTCCATGCTCCAATTGGCTCTGTGCCTGTGTGGCAAGATAGTAAATAGGCCATCAGAACTGGGTATCAAATGTCTTTTTAAGGGCTGTTTTATGCATACATTATGGGCGATGAAGCCTCAACCCGTTCTGGCATGCGGATCAATCAAGTATGGCACTTTTTTCTTTTAAGCCAGCGAGTCAGAAGTGATAAGATTTGCATGGGTCTACTTTTTTATTTTGTAAACTGTAATCCGTCACCACAAGAGATCAGCGTAGTCATGACCAACGGTGAAACAAAGAGAAAGATAAAGTATGAGGAATTATACAACATGATAATGAATACAAACGCTTGCCGACACGGCAATCACAATTTGATGGAAAATCTTGGCGAATAACGACGATGGTACAGAGACATCAGCTTGAAAGGTGTAGTGCATCCACGAACCAGTGCGTTAAAGGAGAAAACAGAATTGGTTAGACGGATTGATAGGAGTAAGATTCGTTCTCAAATATATACTAAAGAATGCAACTATATGTAGGTAATCTTATATTATTGAAACGAATAGAGGATATGGTGACTTTCATACGTATCCAGCACCTTTCTCATACAAATCATCTAGAGTCACCTTTTGGCTTAGTGTTAACCAGATATTTGCAACAGTCAGGTGAACATTAATCATGCGTCTGAATTGCGGATAGTCAGTGCAGTTTCTAATACTCAGTGGAAGTTTGTTCCATATTAACGCATATTTTACGGAGAAAAAATTTGAGCGGAGCTTTGTGCGAGACTTTGGTATTTGCACTGTGCACTCGCTGTTCCTTAGTTCATAGCGCATACGAGTTTGAAACTCGAGTTGTGGCTGAGCAGTGAAGCTTAGCCCGAATATTAGGCGGTATAGAAAGCACAGATTAAGTTTGAGTCTGCGTAGCCATAGCGGCTCCAGATTTAGTGTCTCGCAACGCTCACGGTATGTCATAGTATTAGGCATGTTCAAAAACCTCTTTGTGAATGATCGTTGAATGTTTTCTAGTGCTATAATGTCCACTTTTCTCAGATTACTATGCACTATCGTACAGTACTCAAACTTCGGTCTAACACATATTTTAAAGGCTTGAAGCCTGGAATCCCTCAAAATAAGAGCTCGACTTATGTAGGCGATCACTTTTCTGGCAGAAACCTGCAAAAATATAACATGCTCTAAAAATTAAACGAGGCAGGATATCTTAGACCAAGATCTCGGACTTCGCCACACACAGGAATAGGGGTATCGTTTAATGTAAAGAAGTTCAGAGAAGGGCCACAGCCGTAATAAAATAGATTACTCTTGTCAGTGCAACTTCCAGGAGTTACTCCAGTGCTCCGATGCGGACAAGTCGGACTGAATATAGGCTAAGTTAGGACTACATTGCCCAGGGGCGGAACAATACACAATTTTAACCTCATCGGAGAAAAGGAACAGCTTCCCGTACGAGATTTCATCAAGAAGATCTTTGAAATAGATTAAGAATAAAAGCGGACCTAGCACGCTACCTTGAATCACTTCACTAGAGATTGTAGTGGTTTCAGATGTATAGTTACCGATTTTGACTTAACAACGACTTAACAGCAGTGGTACGTACATGCAGCAACCTTTTAAGTTCTACAATGAGGAATATCTTTACACTGCCTAGTTTATAATTTAGTGTCAAATTTAAAGTTCTTTTATAATTTATCAATTTATTACTGTCATGCTTGACAAATTACGTTGATCCTTCAAACCGCGTGTTTACTTTGAAGCCGATGGCTTGTAGTGGACGTCACCAAATTCAACTGAAGCAAAAGGCAAAAGCTCTTCCTGCTTCCGAAGAAATCTTTGTGACACCCACATTCATCTAATATTCGCCAAGATTCATTTCGTTGAGCATCACTACAATGAGAAAAATCCACAGTCAGTTTTTAGAATCTTTCACCTTTCTCCCGTTTTGCGAGATTTTAAAGGCACGTATGACGTCTTTCTATACGCCTTTTTGCACACAATTCACTTCTTACATCTTTAGTCATGAACAGCAATTATCCTGTGCGCTTCAACCCAACATATAACCATGTTCTAAATCATCTTGCTGTTCCGTTAACGGTCAACCCAATTTTTCTAAACACTTTTATTTCAGCTCCTGTCTGTTAGTTTCGTTTTGTTCTTCTCTATTGTCTCAACTTGAACAGAAGCAAGTGTCCCATCCCACCTTTGAAACTCCTGGGCTGACAAAGTCCATTGACCACAGCGATCATCTCGATGGTACACAATCTCACTCGGCACCATTGGCATCCGATGGCGCAAGAAACGAATGCCTAACATGGCATGAGGAAGGAATGAACTTGTACATGCGTCTTGGTGCAGTTGGTACGGTCTTATTTTGGCTACTTTTCAATGCCACCACAATTGGCTGTCATCAATTTTGCATGTTTCAATTGTACTACCGCTTGCGTCCACGTCTGCTTTGTGTAAAGATCCTTGCGGTGGTTTTTCATCGTCCACTGTGAGGTTTGAACTTTGTTACGTGCCACAAAATTAGATGTCTCAGTTGTCTCGAGTTTTCGTAGAAAACAGTTCGTTCTCAAAGTTATCGAAGCGTAATTTTCCGATTCAAAACAGTTTATGTCACTTAGTTTTTTCCAAGGTACGCGAAGGCAAGGAGGGCTTCTATCAAAAATCTGTTTGCATTACTAATATGCATACTATTTGTATACTGTCATAGATGACGAATTTGGCAAAGTATCGTGTTTCACGACCTTGTATGTTTAGACATTTTCCATGCAACCATCAGTAGCTATTCCAGAGTCTCGGGTTAGCAACACGACTCGCCTACCAGACAAAGCGGAGCTGAGCCACTTATCACCGGCACGCTTCAACGATTGTTAGTCGCCTAAATATCTGGACTACACCACGCTTCTTTCCACTTCGTGTCCTCTTTTTGTCTGTCTGTGGAATGCCCATGGCTAAACCGGCGTTTCTGTTAGGTATTTCGCTGCAGCTCAGCTCCCAGAACAGGTTTCACCTGTTGCACGTGTTCAACAGGAGACGACATGGTTTGTACATACGTCCCATTTATCATCATCCCTTATGGCGGATAGTCTACCAAGGTGAACTTACATTTGCTGACACCTTTTCCATAGTTTACAATATACGCCATAACCATGGTATGGAGGCCTATTACACTTTAGCAGTTTAACCCGTATTAAACCCGTGTTCGGGTCAGCAACGCGTAACGCCTACTAGCCAAACGGCAGCTGAGCCACTTATCACCGTGACGTCTGACCGGATGCTAGTAACTTAAGATTCTGACTCCCATTACTGTTTTTCCCTCTGCAAGATGTTCCATCTATAAGTGCCATTGTTTAGAACCTGAATATCACACCATGCCTCGATTGTATGTATTGAACGACTTTGGGACTTTTTGTTGTAGAGCTAGCAATGGGCCTTCGAACTAATAAACTATTCATGTTATTGTCCAAACCATTCTCAGCACTACTGAATATATATTCACAATTCATTACAAGACATATTTTTGAGCCAGTCGAGGCTGATAGCACTTCGGGATTAAGAAATAATGACTTTGATATCTGAAATTTATCCTTATAGGATGGAATCAGTCAACCACGTTCTCCACAGTCGAACACAGGTACAGTCCGAGCCATACTGTCAGAGTGAACACTAAAATTTCTCTGCTTTTGCATTCTTGTGCTTACATTAGGGTAAGCAAGGAAACTCGTATCCGCGTGTTTAATGCAAGGCAGTTGTGCTGATCGAAATTCCGGTATGCCATCTAAGGACTCTCCAGCGCTGATGTCAGCTTTGTAACCTGCTCAGTTCAACAGCGGCACACATGAACCAGATTATTACTGATTAATGAGGTCAACACTCGGTCCGCTACCACATTGAAATTTCGGATTTGGTTTTTCTGGTTCAACTGAGGTCAGTGACATCAGCTCGTCGACGAAGAATCGGTTTTACTTCTAACTGTTTGCCACGCATATGTAATAAATGGACACGAAGTAAATGGTTGAAATGAATACAACAGATAATAGAGATAAATTTTGGGTTATTTTCATGAGCTCCAAAATGAAAGTCCCACTAGCTGTCATCTATTAGAAATAAATAAATGAATTTTTATTCTCAACAGTCCGAGGCACAATTTTGATCTCATTTGCTAGAATCTGATTTATTCAACCTTTTCGTTGCTTACAAGCGTCGCCTGAGTAGTGTGACCACAAATGGGCCTGTCTGTCCGAAGCCATAGCGCAAGTCACCTTAGCGTGTTGCGCAGGATGTGTAACGAAAAAACGTTGCATATAAGTTCAGTCCGAAGTGCTTATCAATGCTTCAGGGCTGTCATTGTTTCAAAACAAAATGGATGCGGTTTGACCCTGACGTTAGTAAATCTGCGAAAGAGAGAAGCATCAAAAGTGCGATTTCACACTTGCTTCAAGGTGTTTGTTGTGGAGTCCTTGAACAGAAGGATAATATTTGGAATCGAACACAATTACGTAGGTGAATTACAGGAGCAGCCTATTTCGGTGAAGTATAGTTCAAGCGTCCTCAATGCATATGTTCAACGGAACGATTGGCGTTTATGCAGCACCAGTTGCGCCCTATCGTCCATGCAATTCGGTGTAAACGTCAGCCAGCGACATCGCAGACCTGAGGCTGGTGAGCGAACAGATGTATTTAGCCTGACGATGAATCCTCGAAGACGAGCTTGTTTGCTACACTGGCTTTCCACGAGTGATGCAGGAAATATTCGGCATATGAAACGATCGAAAGAGACACATTCGACTAGTTTCGCCTCTGTTTTGGGCCGGCTGGCCACTACTGCAGTTAGCAAGGGTAGTCAAGTAACATTTTATGATTTGCCGCATATTCCTATCGATGCCCTTTCATCCAAGGACATTTCTTAAGACATGAGCTGAAAACAGCGGTATAAGAGGGTGATTGAAGTATATGGGAATTTTCAGGTATGTTCGTTTGCTAAAATGATGCTAAAAGTTCACACCTTTTACTTGCTTCCCTTGATTCAGGATTTGGCCTCGGGGTGATGATCAATGACGGATTCGGTCTATCTTCTGCCTGGGAACTTAGCGATCCGTTTTGCCACAGTTTCTTATGGATCCCAAAACATGCACTTCGTCTCGTTTGGGTTCTGTGGCAAACGTACTTTGTGTTTAAATATCACAGGGTAAGTGCTACAATGTTTTCCCTCAGATATATCACTATCCCATGCTTCTACAACACTCCGAAAGGAGTGTCAGCGTTTGTACTACGTGTACTCTACCCTTTGTTGCTAAGCTGATTCAAATCCGGGCTAGACCAATGCGACGGCAGCAGGTTGGTGATAGTATCACCCAGTCTATGTGTTGAGGGATGGAAGCAGTTGAGTATGCTTTGGAGAAGTGCTGAAGAATGGATTCCGCATATTCCTATAATACCTTCCGTAGGTCTGCTTTCGTGAATTACCGGGTACAGTTGTCCCGCGTTGAATCATTAGCTTTTGCATTGTTGAACAGTAAAAAATGAAACAAACAATTAATTATCCGTATAAACACCGTCTCATTGCCGTCCTGTGACTTGTTTGCTAGTGCAAATTCGTGTTTTTAATTGTGATGCATTATTTACATTCTCTGCTATAATGTGTATTCCGGACTGTTTCCATAACGCCTTGTATGCAAGACAGCGAGCGTCCGCTTACCACTGCAGCCACGTGTTTCAGGAAGTGCGGGAGCTTAGCGTTAACTGCAGCTTGTGGTGGCATTATTTGCAATCTCCGTCGATGCAACACCAATGGTTAAAGGAATCATCAACCCGGAGTGGACATCATTTCGACGGCTGTATTGCTCAGACCAAACGAGTATGAGTGCATTAGATTAGCTGAATCGTCTGACCTGCTGAACATCAGTTGCCCACTCTCCCCGTTTTCGGTAACGGAATGATACCAAGAAACCAAATAAGCTAAAATTGATACAATACTAGTTTGGCTGCGGAAGATTTTATGCTTCTCACCGTAACTTGTCATAGGCTTCTGTAACCTTTTTCCCGCAAGACAAAACATGCAGATCTAACTGTTGCATCATGTCCATATTGTAGAAACTCGCTTTCACGAATGTTAACGTAGATGCGATAAATATCCAGTTTGCTCTTATGCGTTATCGATGTCATTTTCTAATACCGTTTCCCAATGCTGAGATATCCGTAACATATATGTCATGTTTTGCACAATAAGGTATTCCTGACAGATTTCTCAAACTCATGCAATTTGCCGCACTTCTCGTTCTATTTCGAGGAGTATTTAATTATATTTTTAATAAGTCGGTGTTGCATTCGCTTAACAGCCATTATGTCCGAATTCTGCATGCTTCCGCACACTATTGAGCGACATAAATTGCCTGACAGCATGTATACTCTGTATAATCGGAGCCGAAACTTAGAGAATGCGAATGAACAAATATGAATCTAACGGTCTTGCTGTCCTCTGATATTTGGTAATCATACTATGCTGAAAAATTGTTTATATCCAAGTATCGCAGATCTAAGTCACATAGTGATGTGTTTGAGAAAGGTGCACACTTTGCAGAGCAAGTCTTTTTGCTGGAATACTATGTGATATTTCATTTATCTGCAGCAAGCGACATTTGCCACAAATGGCACTAATCTCTGAAAGATGAAAGATCATCTTGAATGCCTCCTAAAATCTCCTGTGTCCGTATCTCTGTGAAACTAAACGACCTTTATGTCGTCTGCGAACATGGAAGCACTACAGCATCAAAAGCACTCCCTTGTATTACTCAACAACTGTGCACCTGTTCGTCTGTCCCTATGCAGGAATAGTCTATCGCACTCTAAGATAAATCAAAATTTGTTAAAATACCATCTTGGGCTTCTACTTCAAGTTACAACATGTGTGCTTTAATCCATGAATGCGCGTTCACAGTTTCAGTTAATGCATTTTTTCAAGAATTCTTCCATATCGTTCAATGCAGCGGCTTTATGAAGGAAATATCTCTATTTTTCAATTCATACCCAAAGGCCTTCACTATTATTGTCACCTGTACACTGCATTATCGATAGTGAACACAAATGCTCACGGAATTGTCCGACACTTTGATCTGCCTTGCTTTCTTTGTTTCATTGGCACTCCGTTTCGGCCCTTCTGGACACTGATGAAGGAAGCTGTCATTGAATGGTTAAACGCATCAACCGTGTTTTTTCTTGCGTCCACCGGACCACGGGTTATGCTTAACATTCCGGCGGCGGGGTTTAGTTACTACAATGTTGTACATAGTCGCAAAACGTTTTAATACTTCTCCTGAGAAACCGACACCTGTTACCTGAAACCTCTGGGAACGAACCTTTTTGTATTATTTGGGGTTATTATCCGTTTTTCACCAAAACGCGGTACTCTTGGTGAGCCGCAAAGTTTATCTTCTGCGACTATTTCTGGAGGGTGGAAGTAGAAGACATTGCTGTGTATTCCACATCGGCGACAGTTCACAGCGCGTTAGACGCGTTCAGTGATATATGGGGTTCACGATCGGACACACACCTCGGTGTTCCTTTTTAACTTTGCATCATGACCTTTTAGAAATTTTAATTAACTTTATTGCTATGATTCAGCAATCCCTAGTATAATGTCGGTATAGTAAAATCCCAGTTACTAAGTTCTAAGAAACGATGGCTTTACATTTTTTGCTATCCGCTATCCACAGTGAACAAATTCGGGAGAAGTTAAATTTAGGATAGAATACGACGATGAGCTTAGAGTAGTTCTTTAACTTTGTCGGGCAGCTAGAAAATGTCCATAAATAGTTGGTTGCTTATTCACCCGTAGCCTCAATCAGATCAACACTATGCATTTGACAGAAGAAGCCTGGCTACACCGAGTCGGTCTAAATTATCTTTTGCATGCTACCGAGGTGTAAATCATCATTTATTATTGGTATAGGAATGTCGTACTAAACCGAGTGTCTGCGGTCGATATGCGAAAATAGGGCACTTGTTCGGAGTCAGTTGATCAAAAGCTGGCATAGCGGTAACATCACAATTTCCAATGACGTCCGTGAAACTCGTTCAACTAAGCACCGTTTTGTATGCCTGTAGCATTTCTTCACCGTACAGTACAACTTAAAATGGAAGGTCAGTTGGTAACTCAGGTAACATAATCAGTGCTGCATATTTCAGGAAACTGCCCAATCTGTTCCATGCCAATCAACTACGAACTGTTGGGTGGTCACAACGGATAAGTTCTGAGACACGGTTTTACGAAACGAAGCGGGCCGGCGGCAGGCCATGCGGGTGCCATACAAACTTGACTCATCTCTAACACCGCCGGTTACTATGTGGTCCGCGTGAACCGATGGATTTACTCCGGCAATGCCGGCATTAGCGAGATTCCGACTGGCCGAGCTTGCAGGCAGTCAGGTACAGGAGACCGCCAGTGCGTGCGGACGTAGGTAGACAGGTGACACCAATCAGTCTGGTGACGTACATTCGGATTGGCTCACAGTCTGTGTG
>CALYDF020009765.1:0-10542 GCA_944474145.2 Dicrocoelium dendriticum
ATATATATATATATATATATATATGCCCCATGTTGAGGGTGATGAATTATTCTTGATGCTTCTTCACTGCAGTTGAGCTAAGCCAACTTACACATAAACAAGGTCGTTTTAAGCGGGATAAATTTCATTCCACTTTATTTGGTTTGTTCTGCCTGCCTGTGTAATCTTCTATTAACTGGCCACGTTGCTTACGCTGATTATGCTTATCCTCGATAACTTTGTTGGGTTTGTAGCATTTTTAAGTAACTTGTGGACATTTTCTACATATCGCGAATTCGTTACTAACCAACTTACTTCGTATGGTAATTCAGCGAAGAGGTATGTCACCGTATCTGTACGTATTATTCGATTTATTTTTTATTTCAGCTTGTCGTTTCAAGTTATTGGCTGTTGCTTGATATCCCTGGTGTGGCTGCGCTTGATGTGCATGTTGACAAGGTGCCTACCTGTCTGTTACCCACTACCTCGTCCATTTGGCTCTAAGAGAAAGTTGGTCATTGCTGGAGAGGACGGGATGCACGGTCCTTGTGGCCATGCCAGGCTCGAAGATTGGTTCCATGCACTCAGTGTGGAGCAGACTACGGTCCCAAATGCAACGTGCTTGTGTCTGCCTGTAAAGGAGTGTGGGCTGGCTCCGTTGATGAAAAGTGACTCACATTCACATGCCTCCCGGTCTTATTCCTTCGGGTTTACACTGGATATGGGGTGTGTGGTTGGAGCAGTGGGTCGTGCAGCGCAAGCCACCCATGGGCCCTCTGTAGGCGCAGGCGTCCTGTGACTAGCCACAGTGACAGGCAAATCCGAAACCGGCTGCCGCCATATATATATATATATATATATATATATATATATATTGATGTATTGAAACTACAAATATATCTTTAGATGGTTTCATAAAGTTACGAATTGTTTTCTTTCTTAAGGATTGCCGAAGTTGTTGGATGTTTTTGAATGCTGATGTTTCGTTCATTGCGCCAAAAGATGACATTTATGCTTAATTTAATGGAAGGAATGGCGGAAGTTGACCGAAAAAGCAAACGCTATGTATAGTCGGTGTATCGACTGCACAGTCTCGGAACCTATGTAAAAGCTTTGTAAAAAAATGTACAGCAGTTTTTCGTTAACTGTGTCGGAATTTTGTGGACCAACGTCTGCATGGGTTAGCATTCATTGCGCAATATTGACATGCGGTTTAACTATAAGAAAAGCATATATTGACTCTTTACATGGAGAAAATAGTAAAACTAGACGCACAGGTATTGGCGAAGATGACGAGTTATGAATTTATGGACAAGGATCTATTTTATGTTAATTTTATTACATGATGTGATCAGTAAGCGTTAGATGATGATTCTTTGGCTTGAAGCATTTGAACATGGGGATATACGGAATTTCTTCGAAGACTTCTAAGGTTAACTAAAGTCAAACATGTATGCATATCGAAGGGTGATCTTTTGTGCACATAATTCTTATCGTACTTTCTGTGGTGTGAAGGATAATTGTGAATTTTTGCACAGATACTCTACCTGATCGTTCCCAGAGCATTCATTCAGTAGCAACTTTTGTAATACTATATTCAAATCTGCTACGTAGCGAGACTTGGAAGCAGTCAACATTTGGGTGGTGGAGAGTAGGTGCCACTGGCAAAGTTTAATTTACTGGGTAATGCTGAAGTTAGATAAGTTGGCTGTAGCCTTCCAGCTCTTGGTATATGTTTGAGGCCAGTTTCCATTCATGAATTAGGAGATTGTTGTGTGCCGAGTGTTTTAACCCATTAATGATAATGAAGAAAAGCTATGGAGAACTTCGGAATATGGCATGGTTAGTATTCTTGTATATCTTTAGTGGTACTCGGTTACACGGCTTGGCATTTCCAAGTAAAAAGAAGCTCGATCAGATTTGACGACTAACATGCTGAGATTGTAACAACTAACCGCCATTACGGGTGGGATAGATGCCAGTTTTCCATAGCTCGAGGGCGGTTATCGCCGTGAGAATCCCTTTCTTTATAATGTTGGAGAGAAAACTGATATTGTTACGTAATCCTCTTAACCATAAGGCGTCTATTCAGAGGTAACGGCAATAAGCACAGTAATTCAGGATTGTGCAGTGCCTCATAAGCAGCTTGGTAAATAATCGCTGGACATTTTCCAGAACTGTTCTATCTCTCTTTATTAAGTATCTTTGAACGATATACAATTCTCTAGAGTAGGCCTCACGATTATTTCGAATAGCACAAGCCGTGTTTCAGGCAAGGAGTAAGTTCTGGTTATGTAACCAGATAGCTGCCCGGGTTTTGCAACTTGGTAAAATAAATGTTTCGAACTATTGGTGGCTCAGGTTGCTCATTCATTTGTTCTTTTGTTTGACGAGCTTGTCAATTTAGTGGCACCAAGCTGCGCCGCCATCCGAAATGACATTGTCAGTGCGGTGATATGAAAGGTGCAATCATTGCAGCTCTGCAAACAGTAATCAGAGTCCGTGTTTTATAAGGTCTCATATCTAGTTCTTGAAGATTAGGAAAAGCAGTGGGCCAAGCACACATTCCTGGAAGACACCGTCTGTTATTCGCTTCGGCGTGGCATGCTGCTGACCCGTTTTGACTTGCTGAGTTCAATCGCTTAAGCATGACTGAAACATGTTTAGCAGAAGATTTCCATTGCCAGATGATTCTAGCGCATGTAACGTTGGCTTGTGGTGCAAGCAGCCGAGCGCATTTAGCACGTCTTAGTGAATTATGCTGATGGCCATTAGTCTGTCACTCATGCTTGCATCAGAACTAACGACTTGCAGCAGGTAGGTAAGGCAGGAATGTCTTGATATTAAGTCATATTATGAGGGATAAGTAAGTTCTAATTGTGTAAGAAATTGAAGAACGCTGCTGTTGACCATTTTTTTCAGAGCTTCAAAAACAACAGGATGAATTGCTTCCTCTGTTTTGGGAAGCAGACAGTAGTTGGCGAACGTGTAAACACGATTAGTAATATATATATATATATATATATATATATATATATATGTATAATGTTCTACCCAGTCTTGTGGCAGCTGGAGGATAATATCTGAGCCCGGAAGTGGTTGATGATTTCATTGGCACAATGGTATTCTGCAGCTTTCACAATGTCACCGGAATTTTGCAGAATAGTTCGTTTGTACTTCTTTAAAGTGTGAGGGATGAGACGGTTAAGCGTCAAGGACAAAGGAGGAGGCTAAGCTACATTTGATTGATTCGCATTTAGAAGAGATTTCACGCGTTGATGAACTATCGACCGATATTAGTGTTGCAATTTGCTGAAGGTGCTTATGGTTTCTTCTTTCGAGTAGATACATCAGTGTAGGTACTTTTTAGGGATTTTTATTGTCGAATTTTCGTCGTTTATTTTGACTGTTCCGGTCACATGTTATGGCTGTGGTGAATCCTCATATACCAGTAATAACGTAGCGATGTTGCTCCCACGAGATATAATGCTTTAAGTTTATTCACTTTGGTTGGGTCTTTATGGAGAATCTAAGGTAGGAATTTGCCAATAAAACCTAACAATGAGTTACGTAGGTCATATTTCAGAAGTTTGTGGTGGAGAATTCCATGTTCCAAACATTAGGCAAATCTAGATTTTTCTGAAGGTTTCGTGCACCGCTGATTCTACAGACTTCGCTTCACTATCTGCATCGCACTCACTACTGACCTGTTTGACACGCGATGATAAGCAGCCGATCATATATACTGAATTTCGTTGCTATTGACGGATAGCATGAACAAGGCACTAGCAAAAGGAGATCTATTGTACATGCATGGAGTCAGCAAAATAACAACTGTGAAGAATAGTGAACACATTATAACATTTGGGACTTCGGAAGTTGCTTTTGTAACATGACACATTTCAACACAGTTGGATTGGGTATCGATGAGTAATAGAATCATGGTTCCATTACTCGGGATGAAGTAGTAGATGTTGATCCATTGCTATAGTTTGTCGGACCAACGCCTGGCATGTACTGGACCGGGCGATGCACTTTAGAGGTGTGTTTGACATGCATCACAAATCTTCAGCAATTTCTTGATATCTGTATCTATCCTTCTGTGGCCGGTCCACTGGTGTGACTGTACCACGCTAAAGGGTAAGAGCTTAATGAGTGCTGTTTCCACTTAGCCTTACCCACTCAATCCTCTACGACACATTTTCCTTCCATTCTCCGTGCTTCCTTCACTGGCACCCTTACATCGGGCTCTTATTAAGCGGTTGCGATATTTGCATCCTGCAGTCTACGAGGTTTTTATTTTATGTTGCAACTCTGAGGGTCTATTACAGCCGGTCGTACTACTTGCACACAGAAGAGACTGAAACGCCGGACCGGAGGAATATTGGAAACCAGAAAAGTCTTCTCGACAACCTTTTTAATAGGGAGACGCCGGCATATGCATCATGGTGCTCATGATGTATGTCTGCACGAGTTTTGCTAGCAGGGACCGAACGGAAACCTCAAGACACACAACCGCCAAATGAGCTCAGCTCAATTCTGGGTGCTATACATGGCTTCAAGTTGGCGGTTCCTTTAGTACTCCATCCGTCTGGCATGAACCGTTTGATTGTTTAAAGAACTGGGTCTCAGTCTTCCCATTGACAGCTTGCGACAGTTCTTACAGGCGTTGTATCTAGACGTTGTATCAAGTGAGTAATTAACAGGGTAAATCAGGTGCAAGTGAAGTCCCTACAACTGGTAAGCGACCCAAAACCTCAGCTGTTTGATTGTTAGTGCCAGCAATGTAGGCAAGGTTGCAGTTGGGTGCACTGAATATCAGCTCCCATCTCCGTTTTCCTGGTAAAGAGACGTTGTATGCTTCTGGTCTTTCTTAATAGTGATATTAATGGCTGGTGATTTGTGGAATTGGAGAAAAGTTCCGCGCACGTACTGAAGGAACTTCTTCAATCCGATGATTACGTTTAAAGCAGCATCATCTAGATGTCCTCAGTTCCTTTTCACCCGCTGCAGTGTGGGACTGCAAACGCTATGGGGCGCAAAGTTTGTGCATTCTTTTGATGGTACTGGATAACACGCGCATCCTAAGGGGATAGGTCACATTGGAGAACGAGGGGCATCATAGGATCATAGTGAACTATCATTTGTGAAGGGGCGAGGGTTTATTTGGCTTCGGCGAAGGTACCACTTTTTGAGGACCAAAACACCACTGTACGTTTTTATGGAGCAACTCGTTCAGAGAAGATAACCTAGTGGATATATCAAGTATGAAATGGCGGTATGACATAGCATTCTTAGAAACGCATAGAGACTTCATAGGGACTTTATAAAAGGAGTTTTGCCTTGTTATATAGAACATGGAAACTGACCTTATTAAGTTCAAACTCAAGATAGCACACATATGAGAAAAGAAACTCGCTTTAGCTTTCTTACTTTAAATCCGCTTGGTGTCAATTATTCAAGCACTGCCGAGAGCGTTCGAAGGCAATTTTCGTCGCTGTGTCCGGATATGAGCAAATCATTTAACACACGCAAGTGAAAGGTTTGTCACTTACCAATACTTCCTTGCAAGATGCGGACAAAAGAGTTGATGCTAAAAAGCAAACGCATGTATTGTATATTCTCATGTGTGTAGTGAAAGTAGTAAGCTCTCCAGACTGCTCATCAAGATATATTTGTGAACTTGCGTGACTGAGTACAGGTGTGTTGAATTTTTTACCCCCTGTAATGGTAGCATCCATGTCTTCAATGCGGGGTAAAAGGATACCTGACTATTATGGAAGACTGGTTGACAGTCATTTTGCAGTCACTGCAAATTCACACGAATCCAGCTGGTTTGGTAATCGGTAGGGTTGTTGAACCTAGTTTCAAAATTGTACAGGCATAATAATTCCCTGTTTCTTAGCGGTAAATTATTCTTCAAATTTAGCCTCACTACATGCGGTACTTTTCCTGCACTGATGAATTTGGGGGGGGGGGCTTTCCTTCAATCTTATTCTAGCTTGCGACTTTTCAGCTATTCCAACTTCCGCGTAAAATCTGATAATGGTTTCAACATTTCTTCCAATCCAACGATTTCAGGAATTGTTTTCAGAAGATCCAACTTGCCAGAGAATTTGTCTATTTAGTCCCTACCGAATATGTTTGGTATATCTTCCTATACTACATACACAGGAGGTTTGTGTATCTTAGCGCCGTTTTGCCCGTGGACAAGACATCTACCAAAAGCACGAAACGACTCATCTGCGACGGTCCTAAGCTTGGAAGTGCGTAGTGACAACGGCGGTAACGGTTTCATAGCTTTCGCTGTAATTACCGTCACCGAAGCTCCCATATCTCTCTTCATTAGTACCTTCTGTCCTTAAACGGATAGGTCTATAGTGTTTGGCGTCGAGAGTAGATCGGACAAGCTATTCAACCACACCGGAATTAACTGGTTCGTTCTCTTCAGAACAGGTCAAAGTTTTGATTGGCTTTGCTCTTGGTTTATGCAATTCCAGCTGAAACTTGACTGCCCTGCATACTCTAACTATACGACCCACCTTTGGCAACTTTGGCACATCGTTTTCTGGCGTCAACATTTGTCGATTCGTTAGGCCTGACAAATAATTCGCAGCACGGTTTTCTAGACACGGTTTTCTAACTGAATTAACCATACTACGTTTGCTAATCACTTAACATCGGCTACATGGCAGTAATTTTATTTCTCGACATACACCAAGCATACTAGCGACACTCTCAAAAGCTGTTGTTAAATAGTTGGAACACTTTGGGATCCGGGACTCATTACTAAACTGGCAAGCGTCGTACCTGATCGGCCACTAATAGATAGTCACCTTAGATGACTATCGTTGTTCTCCAATCCCCATCACTAATGAGGTCATCTAGGAGAGCATGCTCGGTCCTACACTGTTTCCGCTCTACATCAATAACGACACATCTGCAAAACATGGTCGGCCACTCTTATTCGCTGCCGATAACAAGGTTACCCATAGGCTTCGGTATGGCTGGCTTCACGGAACGTTACTACTCATTCAAGATGATTTATACTTGTTTGAATCATAGTGCCACACATAGACTGTGAACCTCTAGGCTACGAAATTATGTATCATGACTTACAGTTATTACATTCCGAGAATCTATCGCACTAAACAATGAACACGTCCCAACGCAGTTGTCTACACGTGATCTCGGAAGTAAATGTTCACGTACCTTCAATTACTCAGAACAGGTCCAATGCCAAGTAGCGTATACCTGACAATCTGTGTTTATCATATTCAACGGAGACCATACAAACTTTGCTAGATTTGGGCTTTTCAAGCTACTCACGCATTCCATTCTCGAGTACATCAGCATAATACACGGTAATATGAGTAAGAATGACAGAACTGCTGTGGAAGACCTGCAGAGGTCGTTTTTAAACGTCTAGTTCGTAAGAACTATGCCATGAATTATCGAGAGCGTTGTAACAAACTTCAAATCGAATTAATTTGGATTCGATGACCGAAGCACAGCTTGTTGCAGCTTTTGCAACCTGTTCCATAAGAAGACTTATTCCGATCTTTCTGCACTCGAACTGTAAAATACCACAACTCAAGCGCTACGCAACAAACATAATACACTAAAGGTACCAAATGTTAGAACAAAAGTGTGTTCACCTTCCTTGCTGGTCAGATATAGCTATCTGTGGAATAAACTACCAATAACACTCAGGTCATGTGACAATGTGGTAACCTTTAGAAGCAGACACACCAATTACCTTGATCTAACTACCATAATCTATATATGGACAGGGAAAAATCTTTTCGATTTCAGTTGCCAGTATAGGATGAAAAACATTTAAATACCAATATTTCCAGAACTTGGCTTTCGTCTCAACCATCCGCCGAAATTCTATTAAATGAATCGCAATCCCACATTCCACCTACACATACGGCCCATGCAAGTGTATGGCTACTTTCGTACAAAATGATCTGTGTCGCCACTGACAATTTCTTGGATCTGGAGAAATATACGCGTAGGAATAATAACTTACGATCAATTTCGTCGCTCACCACATGGGTAGCATACAAACCATTTAATGTTGACCAACCACCTTGCTATCTCAGTTCCGTCCTTTTCATCGACTGTACACTTCCGAATAGAGCTTGTGGGGTGAATGCGGACAGTTGCAGTGTTAGATTCTTAATTTGATAAGCAATTAATCAAGCCGTCTCCTAGATAAGTGCATCGTTAGCTTGTGAAAACTATTCCCCGTGTATTCCGGTCTGATAGGCCATCCATCAGCATTGAAGTGGCTTTGCTTCTTCGAACTTTTCCGATCCACTAAAAATATATCTGAAATCGGAGCTAACCGGGTGTATACAAGCGACGAAGATGTTGATATTTTCTTCTGGTTTCTTGCAGACTAGAAAAATATTACCGTTTTGTCGGGTTGTCGTGAAAGCACTGGACATATCCAAAACACTGGCTGCCGTTGCACAGACGCCGTCAGTACAGTGGGCGTCGAAGTGTCCTTGGCTTTCGTCACCAAGGGACTGTCATAGTATCTTGATCTTGTGTTGCTCGGTAAGACGCAATAGCGGATTCCAGTTTGAAAATTGTTTAAGGTGGTCAAATGTTTTTTGTCATATATTCCAACTAACCATTAATGGTTTTTTTTGTAAAAACTGACCATAACTGAGTAGGCGCATTCAATGTTGACATGGTAAGCTCCGTTGCTAAATGATACGTGTTAGTCTCGCTAAATAAACTTCCGAGAGCGTATGATATATATGACCTGCAACCTTAGCGTCTGAACGGAACACGGTGTAAGCAATATCACGCAAGTCATCCCAACCACCTATAAATGACGAAACGATGAGTGTGGTGTGTAGGCTTAAGGGTAGTTGGCTGGTTAGAGCTTGTGTGGGCTAGATCCCGACAGACCTTCGACCCGATGCTTCCAATGTTGTACCGTGGACTCATGTTCTGGACTGCTATTCATGACGACTGTTAAGTGGGAGTTGGGTTAAAACCATCTTATAGCTCAAACTCAGGACAAGTTCCACGCGAGTCGGTTCAGTGTCTTATGGTGCATGGCCAGATGACTTTCGGAAATACATTTCTAGAAGACTTCGTTTGAGGACCTAATAAGTTTAGGTGTGGACAAGTTTCTAGTAATACACTTGTCCAAAATCGAACCATGACATACAGCAATACTGATTCTCGCCTGCCGCAGTGATGGGGAAAAAGAAATGGCTTACCTAAACTGCTACATACAGCCTGGTGGATAAGCAAAAATATGCCACCGCTGACACTTCCCTTCGCTCTTCTTCATTTGTACATTCTTTCCAAGTTCCCATTTCAAGTAATCCCCAAATTCCTACAATTCGCGTCAACACACTAGTAATTGCCCGACACAACCGTACACCTAACCGCAAAGCGCTCAACGATGGGTGTTGGAACCTGCACACACTACTCTACCGGAATGCTAGTGAGTGTCCAGAGCGATGCACGGCACTGGTCCCTATCGAACTCGAGCACTACGGGTTCGACATTGCCACATTCAGCGGTACTCGGCTCGCTGAATAAGGAAAGCTACATGAAGCTGGTGCCGGTTAACATTTTACTGGGTGGAAAACGCCACAGCCTCACGTGAACACGAGGTCGGATTTGCGTCGCCTCACTGGCTAGGTGGTGGCAGAGCTGACTGGCATCAGCTCACGACAGGTGACCCTAAGCCAGCGACTTGGAAGCGGTAAGTTTGCTATTTTTATTAGCAAGTATGGTCCCACCATTTGTTATCTTGATGACACAAGGAGTAGGTTTTACATTCAGTTATCCTCCGTGATACGGTATGTACCGATGAGCGACCGGATATTCCTACTAAGTAATTTCAACGCGCGCGTTGGGTCTGTTGCCACAACGTGGACAGATATAAGCGGTCAGGATGGTATTAGCGCAGCCAATAAGACAGGTGACTGGCTGCTCTCACTGAGCGCTACTCACAGCCTGACAATCACGAACACAATTTGCGCCGGGTGTGAATGGCATAGTTATTTGGATGCACCAACGGAGTGGCCACGCTTATCTGCTCGACTATGTCATCATGCGTCAGCGTGACATGCGTGAAGTGCGCTTGACAATAATAATACCAATACTAACAACAATAAAAAATGCGGGTGAAAGCCATCGAGGGAATAACCCGTATGGAAGCAGGTCCCCAGGAGACGGTTCCATGGATAGCCGTATTACTTCATTTACAAATTTGGCTTTAACTGCATATGTTATTTTTGACAGCTTCTGCATCTTCCCGAAGGATTTAACCGATCAATTAGTCACGTCTGCCAGAAATAGTTTAAAACTTATGTGGAAAGTCGAGAAACAAGACATCTGCTCCTTGTGATTCCGCCTTACATCAAAAATCGTAACATTTAGTTGGACTTTTGCTCGCACTAACGGAGAAGATACCGTTGTATTTTATTCACCACTATTTCATAATGCTAATGCAAGAGCAATGGAATACCTGCACATATATGGTCTATGTCAAATATGGACGCAACTTCTCACGTAAAGAGAAGT
>CALYDF020009766.1:0-10475 GCA_944474145.2 Dicrocoelium dendriticum
AGCAGAAAAGTTAACACAAGAGTGCCGCACGATTTAATTCCGGAATAATTTCTCTGCATATTTTCAAGTGCGTACTACAGACGTGTGAATTTATAGCATCATGAAAGGAGCGCAGTTAAAATGGCAAATTGACCAAACTATACACACCTACATTCATGTCACTTTGTCATCTGTGCCCGGCCTGCTACCACGGCAAGGCCAGGGTCACAAATGCGTCTTTCTGCACACACAGAGTTGGGCCGAGTTGTTTGATAGCCACGGCCTCAGCATATCGTAAAGTTAGGGGGTTCATTGATGCATAGATAACACGGAACGCCCGCACGGGGTCTACACAGTGATTGTCAGCCAGCAGATGGCGGGCGATTGATGAAGCTGGTTGTTTGTATGGAACTTCATTTCGCTTCCTTGGCTGCGCATTCAAGGTGGTGGACGTGGTCATCTGCGAAACGTGTTTACTCACCCACGCCGGTATGTGCTCCGCGACCCTCACCCTCAAGTGTCGTTCTGTCATGCCCACGTATTCGGCCTTGCAAATACATGTAAATTGGTAAAGGATATGTGAACGGCTGGACAGTGACAGCGGGGGTTTAACCGATGGAGTAGGGATACGATTCGTTGTGTAGATGAGTACTGGTTCCGCCGCAGGGTATACGCGCGCCACTGCGGATTTCAATCGGCGTTGAAAAACCTGGCATACGTCGTCGCCCTTGAATGGCAATTGCAGGGTTACCTTCATCTTTGGTACCGTGGGCACACATGTTTTCTCTTTCTCAGCACTAAACTGAGCGATGAAAGACGGTGGGTACCCATTGTCTACGAGGGTGCTGGTTATCAGCCGCACCTCTTGTTCCAGCGTGTCAGCAGTGCATATTTTTCTAGCTCTGTTGAACAAAGTCTTCACTAGACCTTGTTTGTACCTCTTGGGGACAAAACTGTAGAAGTTCAAGTACTGTCCCTTCCACGTTGGCTTGCGGTAAACTGATCTGCGTACTGAACCGTCACTTCTACGCTCGATCAGGATGTCCAAGAACGGCAGCGTATCATGCTGTTCGTGCTCCGTTGTCACTTTAATGTTTGGGTGTAAGCCATTCAACTTAGTAACCAGTTGGGCTAAATGATACTCGCTGTCGCAGATTAACAAAATGTCGTCCACATACCTACGAAACAACACTGTTTCATCGATCTCGTCCCTGACTTGATTCTCGAGATGGGCGACGAAAATGTCTGCTAATACCGGTCCCAGTGGACTGCCCATTGCAACACCATCCACTTGGCGATAGCCTTGTTCTTGAAAATAGAACTTGACATTTGATGTACATAACAGAAGAAGTCGTTCTAATTCCGAGACTGGTATGCCTATTTCTACTTGATTCTCGACCACATGATTACAGATAATCTGAATCGTCTCTGTTAGTGGCACATTGGTAAATAGTGAGATGATATCGATGCTGGCCATGAATTTTCCTCGCAATTCAATACCGTCCAGAAGTTCCACTAACTCAAACGTATCTCTTAGACTATGTTTAACCATTGATCGTTTAACTGGCTCCAACAGTGCTACTAGCCACTTAGCTAGCTTGTGTTGTGGGGAATTGCTCATGGACAGAATCGGTCTCAGAGGGACGTCCACCTTGTGCAATTTTGGCAACCCATAAAGCTGTGGTGTCTGCGTACCCCTGGGTCTTAAGGATTTTGCGGTCGCAGCAGTTATGAAATTTCCTTCTAACAACGTTTGCAGTTCGACGTTTATTCTTTTCTCCAACTCCATTGGGTTGTTAGGCGTGCCGTCTGGTTCGAATTTAGTACGGTCGCTTAGTACTGTCATCATCTTTTCTATATAAGCCGATTTGTCTAACACTACAGCACCCGAACCTTTGTCTGGGTGAAGGACAACCACCTTTCCCTCTGACCTGAGTTGTTTTAAGGCCTCTAAATGTTTAGCTTCGAGGGGAGATCTTTGACCAGAGCTGGAGATTCGATACTGGTGTTCAAGATCCACGAGTTTTGCTTTAAGCCACTGTTCGTTATCTTTGGAGGTTGGCGTAAGTCCGACAAGTTGTTTGTAAAATACCTCCATTTGAGCTTGGGTTTCTATGCTGTTAGCCTTTCCAGGTGGAACACAAAATTTCAACCCACATGACAGAGCCTCTAGCTGTAGGGGAGTTAATGGCACAGAGGAGAGGTTGGTAACATACTTTGATGGCTCAAACGGTAAACTATACTCAAACAGTTTGTGATTCAATGACTTAGAAAAACGCTCAGTCCAGATCCTCTTAGTTTCACGTACCAAATTTCGACAGAAGTTTACAAATTTGAAGTAACATACCAAAGTTAATTTGTCGATTGCTGATCGTTTGGCCAAGCACATCTCGCGGTATTGTTTGAGCTTTTCTGTAGTCGCCTCGAGAAAGCACCTGGTCATTCGTCTTAAATTCCTAGCGTTCGATCGTAGTTTCTGCGCTCGCAGACTCTTGCAATAAGCAGCGGGGAAACGGTTTACATTTAAACATTGTTCCAGGAACTCCTTTCGCACGGACAGTTTGGCAATTTTACATTTCAACTTGACAAGACCTTCCAGATGTTTCACACTATGTTTCGGGAGGTGGCGTTTGAGATAATTGAAACAATTAGTTCCCGTTTCTGTGTGTGCAGAAAGACGCATTTGTGACCCTGGCCTTGCCGTGGTAGCAGGTCGGGCACAGATGACAAAGTGACATGATTGTAGGTGTGTATAGTTTGGTCAATTTGCCATTTTAACTACGCTCCTTTCATGATGCTATAAATTCACACGTCTGTAGTACGCACTTGAAAATATGCAGAGAAATTATTCCGGAATTAAATCGTGCGGCACTCTTGTGTTAACTTTTCTGCTAAAAGTTTCATCGGGAACTAATTGTTTCAATTAGTTCAAATTTTTATGATCACAAAACTTTATCGATCGGCTCCGTTTATCAAGGATACGTAAATGAATACAACGGCTGCCCTCAAACTTTTGACCTAATTTGTTGCCTGGTGCCGAATTAGGTGCAATCGACCTGTTAGGTTACAAGGAAGAGATTAGCTACTACCGTCATAGATTGTCCAATTAAGAGCAGTATCCCGTAGTTTGTAGTCGGTTATTTACGCATAAACCCACTCAGTCTGCTGTATGTGAACGTAGTTGTATACGTCTGACCCGGAAACACTGCACCAAATAATGATGAAAATAGCATTTGTCCACAAAAGTACTGTTCATCGAGCTAAGACATTTCTTCTGACTTCTATTCACTTACATGGAAAACTATAGTTAAAATCTCCTCTAATGACCAAGTTTTTAATCCGGAATAAACGCACCACGGGACTTGTTAAAACCTGTCGAGCTACTTCAACACGTCTTTGTTGTCACGGCTCCTAGTGGCAATTGAAGAAACTTTCTTTACTGACAGTAACACAAACGCAAAACAGGCAAGTGAAGTCAGATCAATGCGGACTAAGAGACCTAGCAGACAGCCTTTGTACAAGCGAGCTGAGACCGAAGACAACACACCCATATGGGACGGCTTCACTGGCACTCCTAATTTAAGGACTGATCAATAGCAAGAGCTCGTTTACCAGCACAAGAAAGAGCAAAACATGCCATCGACCTCTTCGTAGTTACTGCTAAATAATATGCTGACAAATGCTCAGAGGTGGGGGTGTTGATACGTTACCTGCATTGACACGTGGCGATATCTCCCTAAGGAAAATCCAGTTAAGGTCATTGTCGCTTGGGACGGCAGACAACAGTGTCCAGATATTCTTAGGCATACTGTGGCTTAATGTGGAGAAGGCGACACGGTGCAAACCAGTTGCCCAGTGGTGAACCTACGTATTCATGGTATAACATTTTTGACTTAGAACAGTCCGACTCATTTGCGCACATCATTCGTGGTACCATTTGATTCCACGCTGCGACTTGCGCTATCGACTTAGCTTGCCATGGCGGTAAGGTATGGGTTCGACGCTTCAACGCCATCGATTTTCATGGCTGGTAGAATTGTGCACTACGCGCCAGTCGTCGGTGGTGATCCATTATCCGCTGAGTTCATCGGGTCTGTTCGTTACACCATACTACTCGTTTGTCGTGCGCCAAATTACCACGATCGGTACACTGGCGTCACTAAGAAAAGCTTAGAAGGAGTCAGTGCATTTTACATTGACACATAACACTGGTTTCAATTATGAGATCTAACGTGTTACCTGTCTAGCTTTTGTCCCTGAATGAGAACATTATTGCTAATGTGAGTTTAGATGGATTCTGCACAAAATTCTCACAGCAGTGCGAGCTCTGCAGCAGACAGAAGATACGTACACAGATGATCTTCGTAAGCATCTGCTTGCCAAGTGACAAATGAATGTCGCCAATTGCACTTGGGTTTGATTATTATGAAATTAAGTTCGTATTTTATTATTTTGTTGAGTACGATAACAGTATTGAGCATCGCCAGAGGTTGCATACTGTTTTCCAGGTAGTTTTAACATTGTCACTATCAGTAAAGAGATTTGTTCGGGAGCATGAATACACTACTTCCACACATGGTACTATGACTGGATTGCGTACATTACAGTAGACAACATATATATAGGCAGCTGGAGGAATCACACTGTTTTTATCCTCCTAAAGACTAATTACATGGTTCCAATTTTCGACATCATCTCGGATTCTGATAAGCCATTCATCCCAATAGTTCACAAGCTACATAGTAGAACCTAGTCCGGAAAAGCGCCAGACGCGTTTCGCCCTATCGGGGTTCGTCAGTGGTACGTATTCGCTCGGTCCTCTAAAGAGGATCTAACCCATGGGCGCTAGAGGCAGATGTCAACCAGACAGCAGCTTAAGACACTGAGCCATGGGGGACGTTGGCTGGTTTACATAATTTGCAAACCAACTGGGATATAACACCGCCTATGTTCCACTGTCACTTACTAGACGCTATATCCATAGTATTTGAAACTAGGAGATTAGGAGGAGAGGAAGTCATCGTCTCGCAGACTAACTACTGTCAGTGACAGTGGAACATAGGCGGTGCTATATCTCAGGTAGTTTGCAAATTATGTAGCCGAGCCAACGTTCCCCTTGGCTCAGTGGCTTAAGCTGCTGGCTAGTTGACATCTGTCTATAGCGGTAATGGGTTCGATCCTCCTTAGAGGACCGAAGGAATTTCGCACCACTGACGAGCCCCAATAGGGTGAAACACGTCTGGTGTTTTCCCGGACTACGTTCTGCTATGTAGCTTGTGAACTATTGGGATGAAAGCTTTATCAGAACTACGGCTAAAATCTTGCTACTTGCGAGCACCATCACAGATTGTTGAGCAATTGAACACCACGTGAACTATTGCTCGAATTACACGATCTTCAAGTACACGTGCAGGACTTTGCCTCCAAATTATCACACGCTGTCTAGTTGAGGATGAAGGTGCTCCAGCCTATATTTCGACACGTTACGCTGTGTCGTGGTCATTCTTGACGATTCATGCAGGTTGTTAAGGTCTAGTTGGAGTGCGACACAAATTCTTTCACCGCAAATCGCCCGTTACACCCTAATGTCCCCGCTGAATGTCATCTATTTGAGACAATCAAGCGTGCGGGATTGTTGTTTAACACCAAAATACTAACGCTTGTGAGACGGATGGTACAAAATACTTTGAACTCAAAACTGTAATTGCTTTTGCGCAAGAAGTTCCAATTACACACAGGGACAGAATCCATATTCCGTAGTTTTACATTGTTGCAGAAGGATGGCATTATCCAGTTGTTTAGTTGCAACGCCAAAGTAAGAGTTTGATACCGTGGATTCTTATCCATCTGTATGTCGTCTTGGCAGTGCATGATCGACACTGATGAGATTCGCCCTGTTTGAATGTGGTGATGTTTCATCGTTCCAAATGGTTGACCGACGATTCAGGGGTAATTTATTCCATTAGGTTCGAAGACCCATGGAGGTAAAACAATGGACCGCATTTTGCGCCTTCTGAACGACTACAATTTCAAAGCTTTGGTGTTATTCGGCCGTATTTTTATATAGTAAAAGCAGTTCGTTCCAGCGGGCATCTGTGGAAAACGTACGATAACAGCTTAACCAATTACGTCGCTTATATTTGCAGTGACGTCGATTGAATGTACTCATTTCCAAGGGAGCTGCAGACGAGTGAAAAATACAATTTGGTCAATATGATTGTATTGCAATTGTTGACGTGGGTTAGTATGGAAGTCCGAGCGATGTGTGTAAGCATGTAACACTGATGGGCGTCACTTTGTAACACCAGAGCATATTTCAGCTATGGAGCTTTGATTATTTGTTCAGCGAACTTTGTGATTTCTACTGTTGTCCTAAGTGTAGGAATATAACTTTTCACTTAACGTATGTTGTTAACATGTTTGTGTTGGAAAATCTGCCGGGTAGGTATTGTTGAAAAGCTAACTTTGCAGTATGGACATGGCTGTTGGAGTGGGTGCGCCGGGTCAACAATTCAGTTTAGATTTCGATGCCAATCTGAATCTTGTAAGCATCACATACTCGTTCTCTCTTGGTTTTATACACATGTTAGCTCACTTTTTCAAAACAGTGAGAGGACACTGGTTGCGAAACGTCTCATTTCGTTTGTTCTCTTTAGTCGCAAACACAATACGAGCAGAATCACGCAAAGGATTATATACATGGAAAAAAGAAGCAAAACCATTCAAAATGAGACAGCGTTCAGTGTTCATTATATCATTATACACATCAGCTGGAGGTTGGAAACCCCTCAGCTACTGTGCCGCAATACATAAAGGAAAAGGAAAATAAATACAACAGTTGCATGCCAGCTGAGCTACCAGCAACGGATGGGCATCGTTCCGGTAAGCTACTAGCCAGCTACTAGGCAAAAAGAAAGATTATTATGTTTTATACTACGAAATCAGATGGTATGTGGAAAGGGAGGCTAAAAGGGCTGGGGAGGGACAAAGAAACTCACAGCAGGAACGCCACTGAGGTCGGCTCCTTGCCACATCAGCATGTGTATCCAGCCAAACGTGTTCAACGTCTTTTAGACCCCAACCAGGAAGCCATGGCGCTCCAACCGAGGCCAAATCCGAAGTGGGCATCTTCAATCATCTGGACCAAGTCATCACTAGCCACCCCTCCTCTTCTTCCATTCACACCCCCGGTGAGCAAACAACACACGTCATGGAAGTCGGTGTGCTGGCATTCGCAACACGTGGCCCAGCCATCGGAGTGTGGTGCGTGAAATGACAGTGCTGAGAGGTCCAGTTCCATTTCCCATGCCGTAAACAAGTTGTCGAACACGCTCGTTACTCACGCGGTGTTCCCACCAGATGTGAGCCAAACTGCGAAGGCACCGATGGTCAAACGTAACTATCCTCTTCATGTCCGCCGATCTTAGGGGCCAGGTTTCGCAACCGCACAGTAAGGTCGAACGTACGCTTTACTGTACACTCTACCCTTCACGGTGAGAGTGATATTGCGTCGGCGCCATAGGTGGCGGTTAGCAAAAGCACTTCGAGCTTTTGCTATACGGTTCGTGATATCGTCTTCGATCCCAAGGGCGCTGATATAACTTCCCTGGTAGTTGTATTTCCGAACGACTTCTAACTGATCCCCACCAAGCGTCAGCGAAGGAGGCGATCCCTGTCAATCTTGTAGGAACACTTTGCATTTCGATGGTGTAAAGCAAAGCCCGAAGCGGCTGACAGCCAGTGCTAATCTGTCCAGCGCGAATTGGCACGTCTGGGAGCTGTCACAGATGAGGGCGATGTCGTCTGTATACTCCAAGTCAAGAAGTCGTACTCCTGGGAGTAGCTCCACACCATCCAATTCATGTCCTGTAAATGCAAACTCCATGGCTTCGAAGTTGAAGAGGAAAGGTGACAGCGGGCATCCTTGTTTCACACCGCTGGAGATATTGAAGGGTGGCGACAGCTTGCGGTAAGCCCTCACTCTGCCTGAGCTACGTGCGTATAATGCTTGGATAATATTTACCTATTTCTCGGGCACATCTTTCCTGCGTAGACAATTCCAAAGGGCACATCGATCAACCGAATCGAAGACGCATTTGATGTCGAGGAACACGACTACCGTGGGCCACCAATATGTGTGACAGTGATCCAAAACCTGACGCAAGGTGAAGATGTGGTCGATGCAGCCACGAAGTCGACGAATCTGGCTTTCACGAGAGCTAGTCATTCTGTGAAGGATTACAGAGGTCAGTAATTTGGAGGCGATGGGGATCACACGGATTCCTGTATGGTTGGCGTATTCCGAACGCGAGCATCCTTTGAAGATGGGAACAATAACGGAGCGGCTCCAGTCGGTTGGGACAGTCTCCTGATCCCACAGTTTCACTAGTAATTCACGTAATGCATCAACAAGCGTAGAGCCTCCGAATTTGAAGTGGGTTGGAGGGAGATAATCTGGTCCCGCGGCTTTGTTCAACTTCAACATTCCGATATCACTTCGACTTCTGAGCGAGAGAGTGGATCCAAAGGGACAGCCCACGGAGCAGGGCGATCACTGGCAAGCGAAAAATCGAACAATAGCTGATTAAATTGCTTTTCAAGATGCTCAGCCCAACGCTCCAAAGGTTTTGACAAATTGTGTATATGCTGTTAACTCTTGCCATAAATTGTTTCACTAACACCAGGTCTCCTGCTGTCCGTTTCGCTTAGTAGACGGAATAACTTGTGATGGTTGCCAAGGGCAACGGCCACTTCCATCTCTGACGCACGATGAGACTGCCAAGTTTCGCGGTCTCTCTTCAGGCTAGCACGGAGTTTTGCCCGGAGCTCTTTGCGAGTTTCATTGTGCTCGGTTCCAGCCGGGATATGCCGGCTAGCTTCGATAAGTTCCAGAGAACGCGAAGAGACCCAATGTCCATGTTGGCTATTAGACTTGCCACATGAGGATTTGGCCTGCTGCTAGTAAGGTCTGGTGAACATGTGACCAGTGACCATCAATTGTCTCCAGTGAGCGCTTACTCAACTCACATGTCAGCGTACTTCGATACGCATTCAGCACAGCTGGCTTCGCCAGTAGGTTGGTGTCAATGCGCTCACAGCGCCGTCGTGAGCGTCTGCCAAAACGCATCCGCATGTCAGCTCATACAAGTGCATGATCGGTGTCCACACATGTGCTCCAAATCGAGCGACAGTTCTGGATGCATCCTCTCCAGCGGTAACTGATAGTAATGTGATCGATCTGCGTCCAAGGCTGGTGGGCGCCAATTCACCCTGTGTCGGAAGTTAGTGCTCGCAAGAAATAAGCGGGCATCTTCACACAAATGAAGTAACCGCTCACCGTTTACATTACGGGAGCCTACACCGTGCTGACCGCCCAGATGCATTTCAGCAGTGAACAACTTTCAAACTTGCGCGTTCAGGTCCCCCGCCAGCACAACAGTGCCCGTGCTTCTTCTGTGGCGAAGGAGCTGGGTCAGTTGGCGGTAGAAGTCGTTCTTTACTGAAGCATCGCTACAGTTTGTGGGCGCGTAGGCAGCGATGAGGAATAGACACTTACTAGTCGCGCGCGACTTCAAAGTTTTGAACGAGCCAGCCAATCGGACCGCATACATCTGGCTACTGATTGGAATCCAACCAACCAGAGCAGCTTCAGCTCGGGGACTCAAGGTAATGCCAACACCAGCTTGGCCGGTGCTCGAAGCTGCATCGTCACCGGATAGACGCAATGAGAAAACAATTCTTGCGTCACCTGAGGGGATCGCAGAGTGAGTACAGAGTTCGAGTCTTGTAGGCGTGTCTCCGATAAGCAGCAGATATCGATCAAGAGGGTCTCCAATGTTCGGGCAAGTGCTGCCTGTTGACCGATCTGTAATAATGTGTGTACAGTGAGGAATGCCATTCTGAAGGATGATCGAGGGCTCCAAATGGAAGCCGATGAACTGGAATGGACCGCTTGATTGGACATGGGCTTGTCGACAGGATAGGGGTGACGCTACGCGTTAGCATGTGAGTTCAAATTAGAAGATAAACACCTAGCAAAGCATGTTGAGGGAGGGCGAAGAATAAGCGGGTTGAAAACTTGTGGGATATAAATAAAGTTGGAACGAGACGGTAAGAGTGAAAAGTGTAAGAGGGGGAATAAGAAGACGGGAAGGCTTGAGCAGTAGCATCCAAACCCCAATCCACCCTGCTCGATGCAGCAGCTAGGGCACCGTTGATTATCCTCTGCGGTGGCCAGAGCATCAAGAACTTGTTTGACGAATGCTTCGAGGTATTGCATGGGCAGGATAGTGTCAGGTTACCCAGGTCTACACAGGAGAACGAGTAGGGTTCTCAACCAAAGTCTTTGGTTCAAAAACCTTACCGCAAGGCAGCGGGTTTGTTGTTGGGCTACAAGGAATTCGTTTTAAGGAATAAGGTGCCATCTTCATTCCAACCCCCAACCTGGAGGACCAGGAGACTGAGTTTGTCTGGCCCCTAACCACTGACCAATCTGG
>CALYDF020009767.1:0-10522 GCA_944474145.2 Dicrocoelium dendriticum
GTGTGTAGCGAGTGATATCGACGGGTTTCGGTAATCGCTCCGCAATTTGTTTATTGATTCCTGCGGATGGATAAGAGAGTTAGTTAGAAATGAGGAACAAGGTTGTTTTATACACAAAAATGTGGTAGAACTGGGTTGACTTCGAATCAGAGAATTATGTCATTTGCCATATGGCGCTCGGCACTTCCTCACACAACGTGTCTGTACTCACGTCTATATTGAGCACATTCTACACTTTATTCATTGTCAATTCCCTGTTAACTAGAGTACGAAAAACACTGAGTGACACGTTTTCCGATTTTACGATAGTTGGTTCCACATAACCGCAAGCGGTTAAGAATGAAATTTGATCTTAAACTAGTTCTTGTCTTTTCAATTTTATAACGTGCTATCTATATTCGTTATATTGTACTGGAGGGAAGGTTGAAGTACAACCTCACTGTTTGAGGAAAAGATGCGTCTGTGGATTATATCAAATATGAACTTCAGGTTAAGTTTTAGTCTCCTTAACCGGAGAGGTTCTATGTTCATCTCACAGTAATGGTCATGGTAGGTAAACTCACCGGTTTTTTCAATAGGCGGTTCATAAAGTAGCGCTGAACATCTTCTATGGATGTTCTATCAATATTTTCAGATTGGAGTATATTAATGAGTAATATTCAAGTAGGGGACGAATACGGGTTTTATACAGGTAGATCTTGGATTCATTTAAAATAAAAGATTTTAGTACTAGCCCTCGTAGTTTACGATTTTTGCAACCGTGTACTGCATCTTTTCGGCGAAATTGGAGGAGCTGGAGTAGTGTATCCCAAAATCACGAATTGTGATACTAGTAGATAGGGCTTTGCCGTCTAGCATCAAAAATTTGGTGCAACACTGCACCGAAAAAACATGCATCTGCACTTATCGGATGAATTTCTATTTTCCAGTTGCTGCACCAAGTTCCCAGCTCATGCAGATTCGCTTGTATATTGGCTAGTGCGCTAGTGAAATTGTCCAAATCGAACTCAGACAATTTTAACGTCATCTGCGAAGACATATGGTTTACCGTGTTTGATGACATCGAAGACAATGTTAAGATACATCAAAAACAGAAGAGACCCTGGAACACTTCCTTGGATCACACCACTTGTGACTATTATACACGTGTACGTATTGCTTAGTATTTCAACTGTCTGATGCCGACCAAAAAGGCACGAGGCTATTTAAGAATTGAAATTGCCAGACATACCAAATTAATGCACTTTCATTTGAAGATTTCCATGTGGTACCAGATCGAACGCTATACACAAAATGAGAAATAGGATTAACGTCTTGAATCGTTCTCCGAGCTGAGTAATTTAATGTCAAACGTTTCACCACTTCCCTCAGTGGCATCTTCAGTGTACAGCTCCGCAGGGGAAATCTCACGTGAGATTTCCCCTGCGGAGCTGTACACTGAAGATGCCACTGAGGGAAGTGGTGAAACGTTTGACATTAAATTACTCAGCTCGGAGAACGATTCAAAACGTTAATTACGAACCCGAGCTACAGGTATTCCGAATCATTGCAGAGAAATAGGATGATCAGACGCTTACCACGGTCAATGGAACGATTAATGAAGTTTTGAACTTGTATTTGACATGAACTACATGACGGTGTTCTCAGAAATCCGGGCTGGGAAGTACTGATCAAATTTCTGGATGACAGGAATTCAACAATTTCGGCTTTTATTACCCTTTCCATTGTTCTACACAGAATGGTGTTATAGATGATGGACCGATAGCTCGTTTGTAAATGAGATGGACCATTTTTACATCGTGGTGAAACCAACGCAAATTTATGCACATCTGGAACAACCCCTGACTTCATGGATAACGTAAAAAGATTTTGAAGCAGTATGTGGATATCAAGGCCGCCGAATTTTGAGCATAGTAGACGGTATTCATCCGGGTCGGAATAGATGCTCATTCGCATTGAGTATATCAGAATTCTTATGTCCGATTGCGTAAATTCAACAGTCTAGATGTATTCTGCAGTTTTGTGAGGATGTTTACCATCGGTACTGCTCACGGCTCTGTGAAAATTAATGAGACGTATTGAGTGAAAGCCTCACACTTCTTAGCCGGGTTTGTAGAAAAGCACTTGTTGGGTAGTATAATGGGTGGTATATCATGCTTGAAGTTGCTGCTGTGTTGAAATAGTCTAGTCATTTCCTTGGTTTATTGCAGGAGTCTAAAACATTGGTCTCATCTCTGGGAAATTTTAAGGACCAATTTGTTTCTAAGGATGACATTGTGAACAAGGACTGTAAGGAAATCATGTACCCGAAAAATTTGTTATGAGCCTGCGTTAGTAAAGGTTGCGCTAGTTTGTAGCACATAGCCCGAGTGTCAGGCTTCTGAACAAATGCAAACACGCCTGACGCATTTGCCAAATTGCAGCTACCCATGGATCCCAGTCCATATATTCAACCATGCAACTATGTAATACTGTAAAATTGAGGCCATTTCAAGGGGTAAATTAATCCCATGTGAATAAGATAGGTTCAACAGGCACTCAGTAATCAAAAAGAGGAGACGGCATTTTACATTTGGATCGTATTTTCCTTGCCATGGTTTCAAACGATTTCTGTTTGACTGTATATCCGATTCGATGTGCATATCGCTTTTGGGAGTCAACAGAAAATGATCCGCATGTGTACCCAGGGGGATACACCATTTTTGCTACGGCACAACTGGGTCCGTTTTTGATCAGTACCCCACTGCATTACTGCTGTCCTCTGTTGGAAGAGACAATGCGTTTCAGTAAAATAGTTAACAACGGATAGCTTCGCAGGTAAATGAGTAGATGTGAAATCAAGGCTAGAGTAAAATAAAAGTCTGAGATCACCCCAACCGATGTAGCACTACAACGTGAGGATTGTCGGCTTTAGGTTGTAGACCACTTAGGTGCAAATAAGGTTATTTATTCCTGCAATCAATTGGAATCCCTTGTGGTGGGGTTTTGACTCAAGCAGCGCTTGGCACAGAGGGCACAAGTGAACTATATGGGGCCCACTCATGAGTAAGGGATTTAAATGTACTTACTTGAGAGTTGGTCTCACAGTCGTTTTAAATCGGATAGTCGTTCACATGCCCAGAAAAGCAGTAAAATACGCTTTCAACTTACTGGGCTCAATTTGTTGTTGGTGGAGGGTGCATGTTAGGATGCACTGTAAGTGAGCAGACGACTGGCATGCTCGTACATAACTTCTTGTTTCCACTTAGGTTTGTTAGAGTGCTCTTTGTGTGTACGCATGAAAACAATTGAGTGCGAACATAATAGGCGACATGTGTTGCGTTCTCACAGAAATGTATCGACTCAGACACAATCCAGTACGTTGCACTACCGTTGCGGAAGAGGCAAGTATTTTGCGGAAAGGCACTCTTCAATACATCAAAAATTTTCAATTTTTCGGCTTGACGTAGCCACGTAAATATAATTCTCATGGAAAACCAAAGAGCTAAAAGTGGCAACCATGCTTCTTGTCAAACAAATGTTTTAAACTCCTGATATACTCGATCCACCCTCTCGATGCTCGTTAGGAGACATGTGCGACTTCTGGCTCAAAGGAGAGTCGGTTCTATTCCTCATAAGAAATCGCTTGACTAACAATTGCAATCTTGGACCCAGATATATAGCTGGTCTAAAACCATACCAATTGGTCGCAATGCGTCTCTGTACAAACAGTTGTTTTTAAGCGTTGTTTTTTAAGCGTTTCGCTTCTACCAAGCCCCAAGTAGGTACAGTCAAGTTGGTATAGTGTAGGTACATAACGGCCTCTACCGTGATCGACGGAAGCGTTTCTTAGACGATTAGTGATGTCCAACAGACACACAACCGGCAGTATAATACACCAACTTGATATGGAATAAAATGGTTCAGTCCATGGTACCGCTTCATACACGTACAATTTACTTCAGATGAGAAGCATCTGTTTTATTTCTAGCCGCGCACCTGTTGGACACGTGACACGGATGTGAATGACCTTATGAATGCTGATAATGGTGGACCGATTTCACTGCCACCTGCCAGTACAGACCAGCGGAATGTGTGTCTGGAATGGAGATTGATCGGAGACAGCTGGATCCGTCAGCTACTTGTTTATCCCAATGCAAAAGGGTCCAGGTACGGTCTTTTGCAGCAGAGGCGGAAGCACAGGTACGGGAAGCGCCATTCAAAATAGCGATGGCATAAAGGCAGTGTTTTCGAAGTGAGATGAAAGACGTAAGAAGTATCCCGTTCAGTCAGAAATAAGGGACTTTAAACGCATTTAATTTGGGGGAGGGTTTCGCAAAAGATTCCAACTCAGGTTGTTCACTACTTTTCCGGAAAAGCGCAAGACAACCGTTTCGTCCTAACGGAACTCGACAAAAGTGCCCATCCATCGGTTTCGTCAGAATCTGAATCCGCGATCACCAGCGGCTTGAACTAAACCGCAGCGTAAGCAGCCGTTTAGTGTCATTTGGCCCGCTTTGTGTAGGAGAAAAACCAGCTGCTTGACACTATTGAAGCAATCATTTAAATTTGTGAAACCTTAGCTTCTTGAAGTATTCGAAGCACGACATCACTACCCAGTCTATATTGGTAATAAAATCCTAATGATTATATTTCTTAAAGGTATATCCGACAAAGGACTTACAGTGGACACAGCTGCATACTGTTCATGCGACTGTCAGGTGTTGAAAACCCCCGCGAACCCCGTTCAGAAAGCTCTACTCTATGTTCTGCTAGTAGCGGCGGTCAGCGAAATCCCGGCTGTTTCAGCAGTGTGTGTAACTTTAAGAAAATCCATCAAGAATAAAGAAAGGATAGAGATCCAACAACCTTGACAGATGTGCGCTCAATATTTATAGTGGCTTCCGCTGAAGTCCTGATTCGGCGTGATGCGTGTCGAAGTCGAAAAGGATAACATGCGACGGCTATGTAAATAAAAGTGCCCTTGGTGTGATCGTACAGAGCGACCTCAACTGTTTAAAACAAGTTGACGTAACTGCGACAAGAGGCAACCAGCACGTCGGCATGCTGGGAAGGTCATTCATGAGATTTGACCCGTCAGTCTTCCCAATGTTGCACAATTCCTACGTTCGCCCGCATGTTAACTACACATTCCAAGCTTGGCAACCTTGGTTGAAGCGCGACCTAGCGGCTTTAGAGGCACCACAACCGAGAGTAACAAAGAAGGTAAATTGCCTGCGTTATCACTCTTACCACCGAAGACTGAAGTTGCTGGGAATTTTCAGTGGACGCTCTCTTGAAGGCTGCGCGGCGATCTCATGTAAGCGTATCAAATATTGATTGACCCCAACCACGTATGCCGCCACTTGCTGAAACTCATTTATTAGAATGAATCAAGGGAGGCAGAATCTGAGTAAAGAATTCTTTTCGGCGATTCTCATCGCGCTCAAACATTACATGATGAGGAGGAAGTGCTAGATGTGCCGGATTGGGCTGCGTATTGAACAGAATGCTTAATTTCACGGGTACAAATCAATAAATCACGGGGTCATTGGAAGTGGCAAGTATGTACAGGGGAAATCATAGCCAAAGTTCTAGGCCACGGTAGAAGTGAAGGACGTACAAACTGTTTTTGTACGCACAATTCTGGCTTGAGATGGCGGATGTAGATAGCTTCTGCAATAGACAGAAGATGCATCCGGAATCCGCGCGTGAAACGTTCAGGAACAGTATAGATGACTCTAAAATCATTTTCCGTCCCTGTGTGACTGCACTCTACAAGGTGAGATGAGATGGAACTGTTACTGGACCTCGCTTCGCCTCTGTAAAACCACTTTGGAATGTGTTCGCGAATCCTATGAGATAGGCGCCTCGCGGTACGACCCACGTATCGTGTCCCACAGGAACACGAGTAAAGATAAACAAACATTGATCGAGTCACCGGAGGCAGTCTGTCTTTCAAAGGTTTTGCGAATAAAGGTTTGTTATAAAATACTATGCGTAGGCGAACCGCGGAATAACTCTTTTCAACAGCGTCTTTCAGGCGTTTGGACAGGGCATCAGCCGCACTGACGCCTTTGAAAGCAATGTGCACAATTATTCCTTTTTTGGGTACGTTCATCCTCGGTGGTTTTATCTTGCGTTCTTTTAAATGTTTGAGGGTGAATTTATATGGATACCCATTCGCTCTTAACGCGTCGCCGATTCTCTGCAATTCCTTGATGATTGTGTCCGGGGTGCAAATTCTATGTGCCCGGAACGCAAGACTGCAGACTAGGTCTCGTTTGTACTGTATGGGTACCGCACTATAGAAGTTGATGTACTGTCCAGTCCAAGTTGGTTTCCTATACATCCCTCTGCTACACCATCCATCGGCGTTTCTGATGATATCAACATCCAGGAACTGTAGTCGTTTTCTGGATTCGTGCTCACATGTGAAATGTAGATTCTGATGCGCATCATTAAAAGCTTCCAACAGTTTTACACTCTGCGCTTTCGGTTTGCAGAGTATAACTGCATCGTCTACATAACGTATATACATCTCGACTTCGTTGATGTGCGTTCTTAATACGTTATGCTCCAATTTTGCCTTAAAGACATCTGCTAGAAAGGGTCCCAATGGTGAGCCTGTGGCAACTCCATCAACTTGACGATACATCTCCCCGTTGAAGGTGAACTGCACGTTTAAGGTGCATCTGCGTAACAATTCCTTCAGGAGGTTTTCCGGGATATTTATAGGTACATTCAGTTGCCGTAATAGTTGGCAGACATATTCTACTGTTTCTAACGACGGAATATTCGCAAACAACGACTGCGCATCAAATGACGACATCCATTTGTTGTTAAGGTTCACGTCCCTTATCTTCTCAATGAACTCGAAAGTGACTTTCACGCAGTAAGTGCAGACGGTTTTATGCAGCGGTTCCAGCTTCTCAACCATCCATTGAGTTATCAAATGTTGCGGAGAGCTAACCATATCCAGTATGGGGCGCATTGGAGTGCCCGCCTTGTGTAATTTAGGGAGGCCGTACAACCGTGGTAGACGTCCGCCTGAAGGTCTCAGCTTTTCGAATTCGCACTTTGTGATAACATTCTCTTTCATCATTCGTCGGAGCAAATCGGTCAGTTGTTTTTCTAACTCTTCTGTGTCATCCTTTCCTAATGTTAGCTTTTGAAACTTACGTTCATCACTAAGAATTTGTTGCATCTTATTAACATAATCAGTTCTATTCGTTAGAACGATACCAGCACCTTTATCCGGCTTAGAAATAATTAACTCTTTGTTTAACCATAACTCTCTAAGTGACTGCATATGTTCGCCTGTACGAAAACCACTACTGGCTGGTCTAGCCTTAACGTAATCATGACAGGTGTTTACTAAGCTAGATAACACGTTCTCAACGTCCCCTGGCGAATTTGATGACAGGTCGCGCGCCTGCGCTATTAAGCTCTCAAATTGCACGTCTAATGCAGCCTGATCAACTTCTTTACAAGGGATGCAAAACTTAGAGCCTAATGACAACACATTTAGTTGTGTTTGGCTAAGCACGACACTAGAATGGTTAAACACGTACCGCTCCGGGTTACCCGGAAAGTTCAGTTGCGGCGCTTGACTATTTAGCGAGCTAAGCAACTTCTTTCTTTTCTGTGCACCCCTTTGCTTTTTAACTTGTTCTACGTATGCTTCAAAACGTTTTCGTAACTCTTCCGATAAGCCCATGACGGCATGCATTTGTTGTTAGATGAATCTTTCCAGCTCCGATAATTTCGTGCGAATGTTATCCATATAGTTGAGAGTGTGCCGCCTCAAATTGCGCACATTAGGGTACAGACCACATCGGCTTATATCTTTACAAAAGTGTTTTGGATACTAGCATGACTGTAAGCACTCATTGAAGAATTACAATGCAAACTCAGCATCTTCATACACATAAAAAATAAAACTTTTCGATTTAGTTTGCTACGCTGTATACCCCGGCGCAGAGCCCAAAAAGTGCAATCTGTTACACATTACCAGATTTTGTTTGCCAACGTTGAAAATGCTAATCAGACATTTTATGACTGAGTGCACCCCAGAGATAGCCTTGGTAAGTTCTTGAGAATCTGCACGTCACTAGTCACCAAAACATTAGAGCCAAATTCTTTCCACCGTTTCATCAAACCAAAATCCTTCCTGAGAAACCGAACACGAAGTTATAGTCTTGAGGGGTCGGACATGGCTCCTTTACAAACGCAATCCCAGCGCGGAAAATTGGATAGCGTGCGTAGCTCAGCGCACTTATTCTATACAGTTGGTTTGTGAAGACAAATTACCATGCTAACAGAAGCAAGCGAAAGAATCCTATTCGAAGCACAAGCTTCTTTACAGACACTTGAACGGACTTCGTAAGATATAATGCAGAATCCCAACACTCACCACAATTGGTGGGCATACATTCACAACAAAAGTGGTGGCAAGCGCCTTAGGGGCACAGTACCTGACTAGTTTCCAAAGGGTACAACCCTCGAATACTATGCTTGCTTCTGTCACCAAACCGTCAGTGGTATCCAACATTACCTTTAGAACAGGAACGGTGCTGAAAAAGCTAGCATCCTTGTGTACACACAGCTCTCCTGGCGTGAATAGCATTCACAACGGATTAAGTCGATCTGATCTTGCCACTTACCGTCCAGTAACTTTTCTCCCTATGCTCGCCAAAGTCATGGATGAGATCATCGCGATGGGCTACCTGGAATGCTACAACATCATTGTACTGAAGCAGCACAGGTTTCCTCAACGTCGATCATGTAGCACCAATCTGCCGCTAGCACCTAGCAACTGGACGGAAACAGCCGACGAGGGGACAGAAGTCGACGTTCTTTATAGGAATGTTTTGAAAGCCTTCGATCGCACAGACCATCAAATCATGTTGCGCAAACCGCAGCTCTACGGAATCGGAGATCCAGTAATTGGATGGATTGGTAACTTTCTCCGCTATCAGCATTTGGAGGTTAGAGTCCGAACACTTCTGTCTGACCTGATTCGAGTGGAGTGTGGCTTACCGTAGGGTTCGGTACTTGGGCATCACCTGTGCATAGTTTTCTTCAATAATCCAGCGAGATCTATTGCCTCACAATTGTCGCTTTTCACGAATGACGTCAACATTTGACGAGAGATCAAAGGAATGGACTAGTAGAAGATCCGCCTGCACGACCTCCATGAGGTATGGCATTAGTCGGTGAGGAATGCACTGTCATTAAATGTAGACAATTGCTGTGCTGTCTACCTCCGCCATCAAAACTCCTATACGCACAGACTTGGGGCGCACGATCTGCAGACAAGCTCTCGAGAATGTGTGCTGATAGAGGACGACCTAGGTTGTTCCATACAGTCAGTATCTGCTTATAAATGAGGTAACCCGCAAGTTGGTCATTTGCGGAGGGCATTCGGGAGTTTGAATTCATCCAACTTCGCTGATGCTTAGTGACTACGTGCATCCCCACGTCAAATTTGCAATCCAGACTTGCCATTCTTGTCTAAAGCGTGACCTTGAAGCGCTGGATTCTCTCCAACCTTGAGCAACGAAATTTGTCAAGGGATAGTGCTATCTTCCATACTAGCAACGACTGAAGACAATTGGAGTGTTCAGTGGACGTCACCGGCGTCTGCCTACATACCTCATATTAGTTTATCAGATAATGAGCGGCCCCGGTCTTATATGACGTCACCTACTGGAACTCAGCCCAAACACCAATCTCAGAGTCAGTAGCCTGAACCTGCGGCATCAATACAGTCGTCCAGGTTATCGACGAACCTAGTTCTCCCACCAAGTCTACCAACCCTAGAACGCTCTTCCAAACAGTTGTCTGTGCACCTACCTTGACTACATACAAAAAGGATTAGAAATCTAGTAGAATGCTCTACACTTTGTTAATTGAACGGATATTCTGGATCTAATCTTGCCAATTGGCCACTTTAGAATCATGACCTTCAGTGAAGCAGATAACTTTGTGCAGGATGGTGAGCAATATCCTTTTTACTTGCTAGAGTATTAACAATTAAAACGTTCTATTTGGTTTTGTCTGTAATATATCACTCCCATAACCACCCTCCTTCATGCAATTACTCTATCGCCTTTCCCACGCGTATTTATTTGGTTCATTTATGTATGATTTAAATTTCAGTCTATTCTATTGCCAACCTACGGGACATGTTAAGCCTGTGCCTTTTTACACGTTACGAACCATTGTTCCATTTTCCTCGGGCTATTCCACAGCAGTGACGAATATCAAGTATTTCTTCAACACAACCTTTACAGCGTCTGCTCGAATACTTCACATAGTTTCCTCAACCCACTTGCTGCTTAGATCGGTCGTTTGAATCAAGACGTTTCAGCGAACTATCAAGGTCGGCAAGAAAGAGAGACTTATAGGTCCATTGTTCTAAACATTTAGCAGAGTGAACTAACGCCGAAGCTGCATGTACTCAAGACAGATTTAGGGAATAGTTTGTGCATGGCACAAATGTTACTTTTTGGTTGATTTGGTAGATGCGCCTCCGTAC
>CALYDF020009768.1:0-10522 GCA_944474145.2 Dicrocoelium dendriticum
GTAAATGTCTATAAAAACAAAATGAGGGAGAGCCGAGTGTTGGAGATTGAAAACTATAGGGATAAAAGTGAAGCTGGAACGGGACGGTAAGAGTGAAAAAGCGTAAGAAGGGGAGTAAGAAGATGGCTAGGTTTGAGCAATAACATTCAAAACCCTATCCACCTTGCTCATTGCAGCAGATACGGCACCGTTGATTATCCTGCGCGGTGGCCAGAGCTTCAGGAAACTGTTTGAAGACCTATTCATTGTATTGCAATGAAGCTGATCCTTACCGTGGTGGGATGGTTTGCGTGCCTCAGAGATTCATTGAGCTATGCTGGGTGGTGCTTTCTTTGCGCCGTCAGAGCCACTCATACCAGAGTGGTCAATGATTACAGGCCAGACAAACACAGCCTCTTGGTCCTCCAGCTTGGGGGTTTGTATGAGGGTGGCTCCTTATTTCATAAAACCGGTTCTCTGTAGTTCAGTGCCAAAACCCGTTGCCATGCGGTAAGGTTTTTAATCTAAAAGCTTCGGTTGAGAACCCTAATCGTTCTGCTGTCTAGAACTAGCAAACTGGACAGTATTCTTCCCACGCAATACAATAAACCCTCCTTTTGATAGGACACACTTGCTGATAGGGTTTGGAGCCGGCCCCAATAGCGTTTGTGTTGTGAGTTCCTTTGTCCATCCCCTCCTTCCTAGCATCCCCTCCAATCACGATCTCACCCGTTACGCCTAGTACAACTCACATTTTACAGTACGATAGCCAGCTGTTAGCTCTGCGGAAGGATGTTAATCCGTTATTGGGAACTCAGCCGGCATGCCACTGTTTGTTTTCCTCTTCTTGCTTTTTGTATATTGCGGCACACTAGCTGAGGTGTTTTCCACCAGCAGCTACCGTGTATAATGATGATGATGATTGCGTGGGTAGGGTACTGTTTTTTGCCCAGGCCTAGACAGGAGAACGATTACGGTACACCACCATAGCCTTTGGTTCAATAACCTGACCACAAAGCAGCGGGTTCGGAGTTGGGCTACAAGGAGGCCGTTTTAAAGATTAAGGAGACACCTCATTCCAACCCCCAACCTGGAGGCTGAGTTTGTCTGGTCCCTAACTATCGACCAATCTGGTATGAGTGCCTATGAAGATGCAAAAGCAATACCTAGCAAAGCTCAGTGCATCTCTGAAGCAAGCAAACCAAAGCACCACGGTAAGGTCCAGCCCATTGCGATGGCGCACACACCACAGTAGTGCGTAGCCCAATAAACACACTTCACTCTGCGTGCCGTCGGTGGATAACCGTGTATCAGTGAATGCAAGAACAGGGGCACCACAGCTGTCAACAAAGGCGTTGACTTAGGAGAGCTTGTTTCGCAGGATAGGCGAATTATTATAGATCACTGGTATGTATTTGCAATCGCGAGCCCGGGGTCGTGCGCCATCGGAACCGGTTCTGGCAGGGAGGAAATGCACCGCCGGCTCTCCACCCGAAAACCAACTAAGAGACCATTTTCCTGCTTCACGACGAGCTTCAGTACGACACAGCCACCCACAAGTTCAACGTCTCCGTCAAGGTGTGATCTAGGTGAAACATAACATTAATGTCTTGAGCTTTAAGGCAAAACTTAGAAGAGCTTGGCGCATCTCCGGAGCGGACGCAGCAACAAACAACAGTCTTCTCAGGCGATAAGCTGCGGAGTCCGGCTAGTTTTCGCAAAGTGACACTGGAAAAGCTCAGCGGTAAAGTTTATTAAAGCATATCTTAAAGAAATAAACACCATCTAGTGTACGCCCTTTTAGAAGAACAGCATGACTTAGAAGCGATACTGAAAATAACACTGCAATTAGTTTACGCGTTTCAGCAACGCCGAGTACTTATCAAGCGCTCTGTTGACGTCGGCGGGTTTGCACTAGCGTCCCATATTTTATACTCCAACGTTGTAAACGAAGTAACCATGGATCATACGGCTGCAGTAGAAATGGAGTGGAATGTGGATGCAGCAACCGACGGACATGGCAATTCCCCCTTTGGGTTTTGCCACTTTTAACCCTCTTCCTTTTTACTTTGACAAGTGCAGAAATGCGATTGTCTCTCAGGTTAACAGAGGAATCGACCATGGTATCTGAGGGTTCGTTGTCAACAGTGTTGCTACTAAATTGTGTACTGATAGTAGACTGTGCGCAAACAGACGCCGGGTCCGGCAGATTGTATCCTCCAATGCCTCCTGACGAAGACCTAAACAGTCCAGAAAGTTTACAAAGCAACCACATTTTCCGTTCAGCGGACACAGCAGAATCAGGCTTTCCAGAGACATCGGACTGCCAGTGACTGGCGTATAATGCTCAGTGCTACGCACACAGCAGTCAACACGCCTGTGCGGTATGCGTTCGCTAATAGCCATAAGTGCATAATGCATCAGAAACACACCAGTATGGTCCACTAGGGACCAACGGCAACAGATATCGCACTTCAGGCCCCCGGCCAAATCTGTAACCGCTTTACGACACTCCGCTTTGCCATACATAACAAACCAGTCGTCGGAAGGAGGACACGAAGAGGCAGGACTGCACTCACAACCATCTGGACAGGAGAGTTAGAAAATCAGATAAATGTAATAGATAAGCAACGGTTGTGAACCGGTTTACATTGACCAGGTATGCGATCGACAAAAGGACCAGCCGGAAATGCCAAGTGTCTACGAATGCATTGAAATGGACTCACCAAATCGTAACGGCGGAAACAAAGTCAACGTGAACTCCAGGTACGTGACGGTAGGTGCTTTGCGGGACAGCAGAGGCACAACAACCAAGAACCCGAGGGCAAGCAGAAGTTCCACTGAAGTGATCAACTCACAAGAAATCAATGTAAATGCGCCTTTTGCAACTCATTATTGGCGCGTAAACGGCGAGTAGCTGGCTAACGTCCAGTGATCAAAAGTCGAGTCACCCTCCAAGAGTATAGGAACCTCGAAGGTTCAGGACAGAGGATCCAGGGACAAAATGCGCTTTAGCTCAACCAGCGTCCCGTTTCCGGTTCCAATAAGCGAAATAGCTCCCAGCGTATCGACGTGATAATCGATACTTGCGTTTATACTAGAAAAAGAAAGAAGAGCAATAAGATCACTGCTTGTGCATGTATTTGCATACGCTTCTTTTATGTGGTTATGAAATGAGTACGCACAGGGAAACTAGGAACCTGGCCACCTTTCTCGCATGCGTCGTATAATGCCCCTATTGTTTGTGGGAAAAACACCAAAAGGAGGTTTCTAACTAGGTTTGTTCCACGTGGCTTGCCCACCGGACAATGGAAGCTTTTGACGGTAGGTTAAAAAACGCTCATCATGAGGAAAGCGATCCTAAAACTGCAGTAACCAAGTTAAATTTTCACTCTATCCGTATGAAAGATACTTACAAGTCAATGTTGAGGGCAAAGTAGTCTCCACTAGCCGCTTGTAGAAGTACGCCGTAGCCGCTAGTTAAAATTACTTCACATGCTCCCCCATGTCAGCAACTTTAAGGGAAAAGGAAGTCAACAAACGTTAAAACGTAGCCATACCCTCCGCCATGATTACTGCTTCTAACGTGGCGCCACAGCGATTTATCGCCCGTTGTTATCCACTTAAACAAGCACAAAATACTTATATTTGCCATTTATTTATACCATCACGTAGACGTATTTGCCATGTAGATCTTTCTTTTATATCTTTTTACCTTCACTGTCAAACTAACCAACTTTTAGCCTAGCGTACCATACAACCCTCACCACATTATGCCCATAACAGATTGGTTAGAATCCTGGTCCGGACCTCATGGTACAACAGATCCATGGATCTAGGAAACTATGGTGAAATTGTGCAAGGTTGAATGTTATGTTTCAGCAGGTCTAGATACCCATAAAGCATCTGTGAGATATATTAGATTAACCAAAAAGGTTTGTACTTTGCGCAAAAGTAAAAATGGAATACAAAAGAGGTACATTACTTTCGGTTTGAAAATGCAAAAGCAATGCTTGCAATGGGAGAGAAGCGTATGTAAATTTAATGATACACTGTAACAAAAACTTATGGATGGCAATTGCAAATACGATTGCGCACTTCTGTGCTTGTCCCTATGTGTATGTGCCATTAAGAGTGGTAATGTAAATGGGAATCGAAATAGCTTGCTAGATATTGCATTAAAGACTGCAAGAAATTACGTATGCACAAACCTGTAAATGTATTCGTATGAAGTGAAAGGCTCTATGGGCAAGTGTAATGTTTTATATATAAATATGATTGCAAACGTAACATATATGTTAATGCATTGGCAAGTGTTAAAAGTATACACCTTTAAGTATATTTAATGAAAGGTACATGTAAGTATATCTTGCAATATTCTAGTTGATAATAAATTGCAAGGTACTCGAGAAAAGCTTGCTACTGATTACACAGATAAACAGGCCTATGCGCTTTTACTTGTTGATGTATAGTGAATAGCGTCTTTGGAATATGCGGTTCATGTATAAGATTACATAATCCGCATAATAAACAGTAGTTGACAATTTTAGGGTACGTAATGTATGCAATGCATGAAGCACATGCAATCACATTGTGATGAATAAGCAATTTAGGGAAGTTATGAACAGGGATGTGAATAATTTTATGTAGGTATAGCACACATTTACGCATGAGTACGTATTACTGTGTTTTTCTGCGAATGTGACGGTTGCATATTGTGGCCATGTTAACGTGTTATTGTATCGCATAAATATGGATACTTTACCTGACCCATGGATGGATGCGTGAAAAGAGAATATGAGTACGGTAACCGTAGCGTCATCATCAACTATGAAACTGTGGCGCATTGGATATTTTCGCCATCGGAAATTCAAACAGCGTAATAAGGGTATCCATTCCAAATAGGGAGAAGTCATTATTAACTGGATTGAAACGTATGTCACTGGGCTGCACGAGCTTCCATGAACGGTTGTCCATTACCGCAAATACGTCCCATTAAATGTGCGCCAATGATACCAATCGGGAAACAATATGCATAAATGTAACAATGTGTTTTATCCAAAACAAGTCAAAGGTAATCGATACAGTGCACATGTAGTTATCAATGGTAGAGATTCCGGGTCACGAGTGTTTAATATACGTTAGCATGTGAATAAGCGGTTGATTTCTGCATGGATCCGTCGGGACTTCCGTTAGCCGTTAACCTGGACAACGGGGTGTATATGCCTCTGTTCACGGTTCTAGAGCGGCAGATGGCATGCGGCGGAAATGTGCTCATGGAAAACTCATCTGTGCTGCACGATTTGTTTTGAAAATGCAGTGTTATCCATTTGTCACGGCCCTGCGCACGGTTTGGCGGACAGGCGGTAGCTGCAATACATATAAATACCGGCTTACTGCATTTACGTTCATTATTTTACACAGCTGCCATTTATTACCCGACGTGGTAGTTGTCTTGTATTAAGTCTAATTGCTAAGGCAACAACGATGCAGGGTAACATGCTAGGTGATATGCAGCGGCGGATGTAAATGGTTACGGACACAGGGAAAGCAGGTGCAATAAATGTGTCGGACGTTTGGACCATTCAGAAATATTCACCACTAGGTGAGTGAGCGTGTATGTAGCTCTGAACACACCAAGGGTGAACAACGGGAAACGGTTTCGCAAGCCTCATAAGAGGCCACGGTGACAGTTCAAAATCCATGTAAACAGGACATTGGATAAAGGAACACCTAAGGCAGTATAAATATATAATATTGCTGATAATAAAGTTTACATGAATTCACCTCGTGTGTAAAATACGCTGTGATGAACATACGCATGAAATTCTGCATTACTCCAGAAGCGACGAGACGGTCAGAGCCGTCATGCATACGAAAGGAAAATGCTCCATTTCTAAAAGCCACATGATACAGATTCATACACCAACCTGGGGTGCTGAGAAATCTTTCTGCTGTGGCACAGGTGAAGTGGAGGCGAACTAGTAGTGACTGATCACTGAAGTAGGCGCCACAGATAGACAGGGGTTCTGAAAGCGTTAAGTGAAGAAGCAATGCAATTATCAAAGGTGCAACGGAGTAAAAAGGCGGCAGCACATGTTACGTGTAGGAAAACTTGTAGTGGCGGATCACTCATCACGGATGGACAAGGGTTCTGTAAGCGAAAATTGAGCAAGAAATGCACCTACCAGAAGTGCAACGGAGTATATACGCGACGGCACATGTTACATGCAGGGAAAGTGGTAGTGGCGCATCAATAAGTAAGCCTCAGGGAGAGAGGCTTCATAGAAGCCACCTATTAATAGCCCAAACCCTTGCGGGATGTGCAACGGAGTAGGTAGAGGCGGCATATGTGACATGGTGGCAGACCAGTAGTTGGAAACCACCTATTTAGGAATCACAGACAGACTGGAGTTGTATAAGCCGCATTAGGACACACAATACACTTACCGTGGGTGAAAGGAAGTACGTAGCGACGGCAACCGTCACGTAGATGCTGACCAGTGGAGACGGGTCTGTAATCCAGGCAGCACGGATACACGAGAGTTGAAAAACCAATTGTTAACAGCCAATAAAATTACCGGAGGTGCAACGGAGTATCTGTGCAGCAGGAAAGGTTTCGTGAAGGAATACCATCAGTGGCGCATATGTCAGGGATACACGGGTGTCCTAAAAGCTAACAGTAAAAAGCCAATGCTCTTTCCGGAGTCGCAACGGAGCACAGGGGCCGCATATAATACGTGAAGGCCAGAAAGTAGTCGCGGATCACCCATATAGGCAGTATAAATACATAGCAGTTCCAAAAGCCAATTATTACCAGCGTGTATACTTACCGGAGGTGCAACGGAATAAACAGCGACGGCATAGGGAACGTAGAGGCTGACCCGGGGACCTTGGTGTATGCTGGTGAAGTGAGGGGAATGGCGCAGTGGATTCAAGACTGGTCCTGGTTTCTTTTACAATTACGGGTACGTTTCCGACTTATGCATTGTTTTACCTAATGTATTCGATCGCGCGAACGTGTGTATAACTGTACGTGCGGTGTGTCTCCATTGCAAATGCTACTGATAAGGCATTTCTCTGTAAACGTATACGATTCACGGGTGCAACCTGTGGAAGAGTGATCACTGTGAACTCCGACTTTTCCTGGACACGGCGCGTCACAGTACATCATTCTGTTCCACTTCCGTGCTCCGTGGCTGTGTAGCAGGAAACGGTATGTCATCGCTTGCTTTGCATTGGTGATATAAAAAGCCACATACGTGTATCTAGCACTGCGACGTGGCGGCTGTGAAGCTCCACTAAATCAAGCCACTGCCATTGCATTCACCTCGGTGCAGCGTTGTACTAGAGAAGCTGTCTGCTCACATCATGTTGATGAGTTGGCCACTGTAATGTGTACCGCTATAAAGTTGCTTAACTAGGTAGTGCTCCGTTACCCACTCCCAATGGACGCGCCTACTGTAATAAATAAATAAATAAATAAATGTATATTCTCTGTAAAACGAGACACACCTGTTAAGGCGTGATCAAATAGGCATACAAGCATAGCTTCTTTAGAATATTAAAACATTTCGTTTTAATGAAAGGAATAAACAAAAAGATGCAGTCCATATGAGCGAGCACACTGTCAGGTAATAGCCAGATCACGAGCCATGATGGGGCTGTGGCGCGCAAAAGCTATTGCGTTAAGATACAAGTTGTGGGTAAATTTGCCATGTAGTGATCCATGAGCACAGGAGCCCAAAAAAGGATTTGGTGGACCATTACGAAGCCGGAATGATCTTTGCTCCATTAAAGTATTCTTCATAGTAAAATCAGTTGCACAAGTTGGACGTAGAAGGCTGAGGACTGCTTCAGTGTGAAATGTCTAGCTGTGACTTTATTTTGTGACGAGTCACATCCGCCACGTTGCAGTGTTGTTAAGCGGACATTTGTGGCTTTTTATAGGGAGAACGCTTGTCAGGCGAAAACCCACCACGTCCTGGAACACTGTCATATCTTCCGTTGAACTGTAGTGCTAGTCGGCTATACATCGTATAGACCGATTTTGAATTCTATTATGCGCAGCCAGTTGACAGCCAAAATTCTTCCTTGGTTGGCCGAATGGCTTAGAAATGGTCCGGCAGTAGTCCTTGAAACCGGTCAATGATGTAAAAGAGTCGCTGAGTCGAACGATAATGATACAGGTGCGTAAACACTTTGTTAATAGAGGCCGGCTTTTTTATCATATTGTCCGGTTCGCAACCCGTGTCCAGCTATCTATGCAGGACTTGTCATGGAGACGGTGAGTGCATTTGTTTCTTGTGTCTGAATATGTCCATAACAGGAAAAATTGCTATCCTCCGCAAACTGGACTGGGAATTCCTTCAAATATAAGTGTACTTGTCACCATCGCCAAATGAAAACTACGTGGAAGATCATCGGAAAAGCCGCTTATACGCGCGCAATGCTGTCCCTGAAATGACATCAGAAAAGCTCCATGTGACTGGAGAATCGGAATGTTTGAGGCACTGAAGGTATCGACGCAAGAATTGTCCGTCTTCGGTTGTAGAACAGGGGATCCATGTAAATATATTATTCCAGGTGAGTAAATTGTTCTACTGTGAGTACGAGGCGAGCTAAACCCAGTTGTTTAGACCCCGTGGTGGTAGCTTCTCCAGAATGGCGGAAAGAGCTCCATTTGGAACGATGTGTGGGTTCTTCATCTCCCGGAGAAAATATCAAGCGTGTAAACCAGCTGGCTATTGAGGGTGGGTCGACCAGTCCCAGTGGATAAACCATGTTTTGGCGGATGTATCAGTGGAAATCTCGGGAGAAATCGGGCAACGGACAAGAGGCAGCCAAACAGAAAGACAGCAATGAATCAAGGAGCACAAACACAGACTGGCGGCGCGCAACGGTGCCTGTGATACATTAAAAACTATGTAATTTTGTTTAGTATACATGATTTGCAAGCGCGTATTTTACATCACGTCGCTGGTGTGACGCAGACTGCAACTACTAGGTAGGAAGAATGTTAAGCACGCGCAGGGTCAAGAGACAAATATAGCAAAGTGTGTCGACAAATAAATAAATAAATAAATATTTTATTCTCGACTATTCGAAGCACGCCAATTGAGGCATGATCAGGTATGTACAGCTGTGCAGACATTTTATGGGAATAGTAGTGACAGTAAAAAAATATTCATATGTCCATGCTTGGAACTGTGCAATGGTGAACATGCAAAAAACGATTTGGTTGTAGTGGGATCGGGATCCATTTGTTTGGACATAATCGCTCTGCCATATATCGCAGTCATACCTCGACTAATAATAGATTGAGAATCCTGAGTGCTCCATTGGAAGATTATTGAAGAGCAAGCTATCCAGTATGATGATTCTAATTGAGCTGCCAGTGTGAAGTTATGGGCTGTGACTTTATTCGGTGGCGAGTCACATTCGCCACGTGGCAGTGTTGTAAAGCGAACATTTGTGGCTTTTTATAGGGAGAACGCTTGCCAGGCGAAAACTCACCACGTCCTGAAACACTGCCGCCAATCCATTGAATGGCAAGTTGTAGCTTGCTTTGTTTCTTGTTGAACGTTCTTTTGATCCGTTATTCGCAGTCAAGTTGCATCCCATTTTTCTGCTGACTGATGCGTTATGCGACTGGCCATTGCGTGCCTGGGTCCTCTCCTGTGCCAGATCGGTAGGTCAGGAACTAAGCATTCTTTCTGGATATGATGTGTTGATCTTCTGCAGAACCACGTGAAGTCTCGAAGAATATACGTTGAAATATGTTGAAGTTTTGGAGGACAAAAGTTGAGCGATTAATAGGATTGTTGGAGAGAAACAGGTAAACCGATAATGATGACAGCAGACCGAATGCAAGAGGCATCTTAGGTGAAACTGGGGACAACTAGGTTGAGACAGAATGCGGGAGCAACATAGGTAATGCAACGTTCCAAGAAGGAAAGGAAATTTAAAGAATCAGCTATGAGCGGATGAATGCGGACGGCAGTGCGAAGAGTAACTCGTGAGAGTAATTAAAAGGAGACGATAGTCAGGATGAAAAAGGTTTACTGCTAAAGTGTGTTGAAGCCAAGGACGCTCTCGTGCGAAGTATGAGTCGTTCAGTTCTGAAAAATCACCGGTGATATCCCGGTAGTCTGAGAGAACTCTGAGAGCCGGAGACCGAACAGACGAGACTTCATTAGTCGACAGATTCGGAGGCCTTGTAGTAGTCCCAGCGAATTTTGCTGATCAGATGATGATAACGAAGAGCATGGCACTAAGCGTTAGTAGTCCGATTGAAGAAGGATTGAGTGTACAGGTTTCGGATAAAAGTGCCTATATTAATAAAAGGTAAACAAGTCTAGCGAGCTGTCAATGTAAGCGAGACATAGTTTTGAGTCTACAGAGATTAGATCAATATTTCTTGCTAGTCGGGAAAATGTCAAAGGAGTAAACCAGGTCATATGAGACAAGGTTATTACAGGGCCCTGAGAGTTGGCAGTCCGGTTATAGAAGAAATGAAAGTAGAGAGCGCCATAAGAAGAGG
>CALYDF020009769.1:0-10533 GCA_944474145.2 Dicrocoelium dendriticum
ATCTGCGCTACTTAGACCGTCAGTCGTCCTGAGCTTAGTGTATCCCTAACTTAAGATGTTTTTTGACATACTTGTCCAGGTGGTTACGGCTGGCGATGAAAGCTTTAGCCTTATGATGCTGATATGCGACTTGTCATCTGAGCAGTTGAGTGCGGTGTTCACGATGGACAACGAAATATCCGAATTATCAGACGTTGTTGATTATCTAAAATTGCGAAAAACAATATTTCTTTCGTTCATCTACCTGATTGCTTTTTGCATAGTATCGTCAATCTGTTAAATCGGATGTTCACTGTATGGCTGAAGCGCAGGATAACCTCATTTGATCGTTTATACTGGTAGGTCACATTTAATTAAATGTAATAAGCCGATCACCATAAATGTAGACGGATGTTTTTACTCTTGCCTGTTAATCATACAAAATTGGACAATATGTGTATTTGTTATGTCTAGGCTGAAACACATACAGATGCCTAACCACGGATACTTTATTGATACACCCAGTCAGATGCACTTGAAACCTTTTGTCTTGAGCTACCTAAACGGTATACAGACAACGGATTGCAAAATTCAGCGCTTTTTCAGGCCAACCAGAACAGGATAGGTTTTTGCCAATTTTGCGAAAGATACTAAACTTTCGAATGAGAAGGAACCTAATGAACGTTATCATTTTAACTGCGTTTTGATGGGTGTTCTTTATACGTCAACAAGTTGAATTATATACTTGCTAGATAAAATACTGTTGATCGGTATCCATAATGAATTCTTTAAGGCTTGCGTAACGTATGAAAAGTGTATCCACTATCCCAGTGCAATCAGGTGAGCTACAATCATACATTTGTTATGCAGCTTAAGAAGACTTGCGATGAGCGAGAATTATAACACCAGAATCAAGTATCCTCAATGATGCATTTCGTGGTGACGAGTTCGAGGGAAAATGTTCTCTATCCTGCGAATTCGGAGTTTTGCGCGATCAAAACAACCAGCAATCATTGCTGTTAGGTATATAGCAGTTTAGCGGCATTTATTGATGTCTATATGAATCTTTTTGGACAAATAACTCTGAAGGCGTGCAAATCGTACTCCTTTTCGTAAGCATACGGCTAGTCATGCCTGATTGTTTTGTCTTTTCCGAACCAGTTAGTCATCAAAATAAGTAAAATATATTATAAAATATAAACTAAAATTTAATATGAGCAGCTGCGATATAGGAATACGTCATACATCCTAGTTCAATACTTAAACATTTTTTATTACAAGACAATTTGAGTTGGAATTAATTTGGCCAAAATTTTCCTTCTCTGTCATAATGCCGGCCTGTTGTTTCAATTGGGCTGTTCTGCTGACGTACAGACCGGAAGTGGGGCAAAATGTTAAACGTCAGACTGAAAGATTTTGGAAAATAGATGCTTATAAAATTTGTACGCAAAATGTTTTCTGATAAACTAAAATCAAGATATTATTATGATGGACATTAAAAGCAATCAGTATTCCGATTGGGAAAGTATTACATACTGACAGCAGCGTGTTCATATACGACGCAAAATACGATGTAATTGTTGGATGACTGATTCAGGTTTTTTTTAGCAAGATCTCCGTGACTTTCCTAACATAGCTGGATAAGTAAAATAACCGATTTCAATCACATCAGAACAAACATCCACAACTTGGCACATGATAGGCGTTTTGAGAATGCTTTTTGGCTGCGTAATAACCACCAGTAACTAATTTGTTTGAGTAACATATATCAAAAGCATGCTTGTTGCCATGTATATATTATTAACCGAAGCTGAACCAATTTTAACATCTGTCCTTTCAATTTGCCCAATCTTAAAAAAAATCACATTAATAAAATGATACCAATTACATGCTGAGCAGCTAACAGCCATGGTAATGCATTGCGAATTGCCCGTGCTTAACCTTCGGCTTGCATGGAATTACTAACACCTGCTCCTTCAAAATTGCAATTTGTAAACATATTGTTTCACTTCCCCATTGCTATATCTAAGATAAGTGTAATGCATATTAACACTCGTGAAAATTTGAAAACCCTATGTGCTTCCGCGCCTGACCTAACATCGTTTGATTTAATTAAATTTCTTCGCAGCCAGCTTCTAAATCAGATATTCTCCTACATGTAAGGAAAAACACCAAACTGCAGTTTAAGCCTGTTTTGAATCATAAGTAGTGTTTGTCCATCGGATCCATCAGGATTCGAAGCCATGGCCACCAGCTGTTTGAACCAACAGTCAGCATCTTATGCCACTGAGTTCGGGGGACATTTTTGCACCGTCATGTTTTACCAGCTAACTGAGATATAGCGCTTCTTATCCTCTACTGACATGCCCAAAGTTTTCCCAAATACTATTTTGTACATAGAAATTTTAAGTGTATGTTGTGTTTTTCCGGGCCAACTCTGTCCACTGCAACCTTTCTAAAGCAGGTCGAAAACTTAACATACGTGTGGAATTCTGAGCTCCTCGACGTCAGTGAATTACCTGGGGAATCACACTGGGTCTTGGCTAGTCTTGGTACATTCATCTGAATGAAGCATTTAACAGTCAGGCGACTGTTCTTTGGTCCTCAGTCTTCTACCAGTTGATCCTGCGATCCACCCTATTATGTTCGCCATTGATCGATCCTGGCCTATAGGGTAATCATTTCATACTGCTTCACAGGGCGCTAAAACTTATATCTCGATAAACTTACATTCCAAAAACAACATTATTTAAAACCATTGTACCTTTTAAGCATAACTCATGATCGGACTATGCTTTGAAAATACTCTCTAATATCAGCAATCTTTCATATTGCTTTTTATTTAAATGCAAATATAATAACTCAGCGCCACGAAACTACAGAGGCAAATATGTCCACAAGGCGGTTAAGGGCTAATCTGGCACAACATATCTAGCTAGATTTTTGCTTGATCGGAATATCATCATAGAAGACCTAAAACTAAAATTACGTTAGTGCTAATTTTCCGCATGACAAATCGATATTACTCGCCTATTTTACTGTTTGCATGTTTATGAGGTTTTTCTTTACCGTTTCCATCACCCCTGTGTTACGGATGAAATTTCATTCCTCATGAGTAGATAATAGCGAATTCTTGACTTGAACTGAGTTGACCGGAATGGCTTATCTGTCTTAACTTTGTGCTCTCCATTCCATCTAACGTCGTTATTTTGCATTTGTTTGGGGCTCCGCTATCCAGCTTACTTCTGATTGCTAGACAGGGAAGGGCCAGCTACGGGAAACACTATAACAGTAGCAGTTGGCCTGTCTAAATTTAAAGAGCGATCGGATGTATTCAATTCAGTTAAAAAATAACATTTATGCGCTTATGGCCACGTATTTTAAATTAACACACAATTATTTTATCATTGTAGAATATGCGTTAACATGCAGAATAAAGTTTGTTTGTAGCTTTTATAGACATCACTAAACTATACTACAAAATTAAGTTAAACGATTAAGCAGGGAATATTATTTGTGTCAAATCACAACACAAATTGAAAAATAGGTGACAAGCAAGAAGGTATTGATCGGGGCAAATAGAGACATACCCTCTCGTACTGTCGGCGAAAAGGTTATTCTGGCAAACAGTGTATCAAATAGGAGAGGACTTTCATCGGAGACAATACTGAAAAAAATATTTCGCACAACTTGTTTGCAGTACACAATAAAGTCTAAAAGATGAAGTTCACAATGCTATTAAACTGAGTTGTTTGTTTCATTGTTCTATCCCGAAAATTGACATGCATATAGTAAACAAAGAAATATCGTTTGGGAGTTATAGGTGCACTGGAGCACATAATACGCAGGGGGTCACGGCTAGGGAGTATTGCTTCCAGACTTGTGTATAATTTTTGCCCATGGAGTGACACAAATACCTTGACTTTGACACATAAATATATCAGTGACATACAGGATTGCAAGCGCTCACCATCTAGGTAAACTCTATAGAATTGAATGAGTATTGCTTAATAACCATAGCACATATTTGTGGAAAAAGAAATGCAAACGTTTGAAAAGCGTTACATAGTGTGATAAATTTAATTTTGTAACACCCAAGCTAGTAAATCCCAATACCTAAGAACTTGATCATTTACGCTCCAATTTGTGGAATTATCAAGGTTCATTTCAATGGAAAAAAAACGACTAGAATTAAATGGGCGAGGCCATCCAACAACGCGTCAAGTGCATTAAAATGACCAACCAGCATTATGTCACTATCAGTTTCATGACTTAGGTAGGCTAAGTCAGTATTGAAAAGCAAGCTTATCAAAATAGACTTGAAATTAGATGTGTGAAACAGGAATTGTTCGTCGGAATATTGCATTTAGATAGGTTTATCCGACGTAAGTTGGAATGATTATGGGTTTATTACGGCTTCAAGCACAATAAGTGGGACGGACGATTGCATTCAAATCAGATGAACTGTCCGCGTCTAGTGAATCAGCCTTGCGGCAGTTATTTAGTGCAATGTAGCATTACTGTCTCTATCAATGGATCCTTAGGGTCTACACAGTCAAAATTGTTATTGTTTTCGCTGAAAAATAACTGTAAGGAGTCAGTGTTATTTTGAACCAATATCAGCCCCCTAATCTCTGTTGCATATGGTTTATGGCGTCAGCGGTGAATCACTACGCTCTGAGTTCTTTCCAGCTCAGCCTATATCCAACTGAGGAGAACAAATAAGGAGGAAGCCTCTGTCTTGGGGTGCCAGTGTTGGAAGGATCAGCACCAAAATAATTGCAAAGCCGGATTTGAAAGTTCAGTAAGGTCAATGTGCTGTATGTGGACTTGGAAATGCTGTAAGTTGGAGAGGATATACGAAGGAGTTTGGATCAGCCTGTCTGCAATCCAAACCGTGATAAATGTCAAATATAACGGACCGAAATCGATTGATCTTATAGATGGAAACCTCTATCACGACCGTAACCTGTGTATCGACTCAATTGTCAACAATTTCATAATTTTGCATGGTTGGTGGCATCCGATTTCGGATTTGCATGTCATTGTGGCCAGCCATAGGACGCCTGCGCCTACAGAGGTAACAGGTGTGGTTTGCGCTGCACCAACCACTGCTCCATCCACACACCCCATATCCAGTGTAAACCCAAAGGAATAAGACCTGGAGGCATGTGGATGTGAGCCACGTTTCTTCAACTGAGCCGACCCACACTCCTTCACAGGCAAACACAAGCACGTTGCATTTGGGAATCAAGAGCATACAAGGTGGTGGCTGGACCGTAGTTCGCTCCACACTGAGTGCACGGAACCACTCTTCGAGCCTAGCACGGTTACAAGGACCGTGCACCCCGTTCCATCCAGCAACGACCAACTGTCTCCTGGAGCCAGTATGGACGAGGTAGTGGGTAATGGACAGGTAGGCACGTTGTCAACATGCACATCAAGCGCAGCTACACTGAGGATATCAAAAACTGCCAATCCCATGAGATATAGATAACCAAGAAAATAACTCGAGTAATGCATAAGGAAAAGGTGACATAAATCTCTTATTAATCAGCATTAGAAATAATTTGTTTGTCAAAGAATAGAAGGTAAGTTCACGACGTCCGAAGGTTTGATTAACGGAAATGCTACAAAACAATAAAATGTTATCGAAATAACTACAAGTGACTAAAGAGACTTATGCAAAAGTATGGAAAAGGGTATAAGAAGGCATTTATATAGAAAATAAAAGCAATAGGACAAATTGAAAACCCAAAACCTGAAATAAATCGACTTAGCAACAAGCACGCGATTAGTAAATCGAATGCGGCGTAACTACAAACGCTGCGCCGGTGCTGCCTTCGTTCCATGCGCGACCCGCCGTCACTTCGGTAGTGGTCCCGAGTGGCCGCGCTCATGGCTCACTAGGCCTGTCTGACTCAGGCACTCGTGGCCGCATGTGCTACAACATCTTGCGCTCGATGTCGATGGAGTACAACCCATCGGTGCTTGCCGCTTCCGCAATTGCCGCTTCTTCTCTGCATGTTTGAGGTCTTTCTCCCGCATTGCGGAAACTGCCTTCATTCTTAGATCGCTCCATGCACGCGCATCTACCGCCTTTGATTCCCAAGACCTGCGATCAAGATTAAAACGTGACAGACTCACTTGGATTATGTCCTGTTAACGTGACTTTGGTTTCCCCACATGCCGCTTCCTAATACTCAGCTGAACGTATAAGGGTTTTATCGGTTTTTGCGTTGAATCCATACGCCACACATGAACCAGCAACCTCAGGTGTCTCAGTAAAAGTATGCAGTCCACTGCATACATCCCACTTTGTAGCAACACTTCTATTTCAGCTACCATTCCGTCCCAAATGAAGCACAACATTCGTCGCAGACACTGCTGGCGGAACCGCTCGAGATATCGCACATCCCGACGGTATGTCGTCCACGTTTCACTGCCTTTTAGAAGAACGGACAGCATCAGGTTTTGTACATCATCAGCTTCTTAACAATGGTAAGCTTATTGTTGTTACAAAATCGGTACTCTAGCTTCTCGAATGCCGCCGCAGCTTTCGACATGCGGATAAGCATCCCACTGTGTAGCTGCTGGTCAGTCGACATCACAATTCCACGGTAGCAGAAGCGGGAGGTGGTTTCCAATATTATAGCACCAGTGCTGATTCGCTGCAAAGTTGAAGATTGCACCTACGGTGAAGGCTGAGATTGACTGACAGTTTTGCTTGTGTTGATGGTGAGCCCGAATTTGGTCGTTTTCGAAGTCAGAGCACTAGTCATGTGCTGCTACTCATCAGCGCTGTGTGAAAACAACACAAAGTCGTCAGCAAACAGCAACATAAGGATAGTTATCTAACAGACTAGAGTTCTCGCCCAGAAACGACGGATGTTCAGCAAACCGCCAGCAATACGGTTCTCCAAACGAACACCGTAAGCACAAGCCGCATCAAAAGCACAAGACAACATTGCATGAAGATAGATATTAAACAGGGCAGGAGCTAAGACACAGCCATGCTTCACACCAGAGACAACAGCAAAGTCATCCGAGGTCTCTCCACTTAGCTGCACCCTTGCTCACATACCACTGTGCAGACATCCAGTTAAACTTACAAAATTACGCGGGCAACCAAACTTAACAAACACCAGCCACAATGCCTCGCAGTTCACCGGATCAAATGCCCTGGTGAAATCAACAAAATGTGAGTACAACGGCTGGTGTCGTTCTCTGCACTTCCCCTGCAACTGACAACCCGCAAACACCATATCTATAGTGCTGCGACCCAAAAGGAATCCACACTGCTCTGCCGACACGTTAGGTTTCACAACCTGACTGACGAGGCCGTTGAACAGTGTTGGGACAATCACCTTGCCCACACAACTCAGCAAACTGACGCCACGATATTTCGTGCAAAATTGCTTGCTACGTTGCCCTTGTACAGCGGTAGCACAAGGGCATCCTTTAGCTCATTTGGCAATTCCTTCTTAATCCATACACGTTGCACCTAGTGTTGCAGCGCAGTCAAAACTGCGGGTCCGCCGCGTTTTAAGACTTCAGGCGGGATCCCGTTGGCACCGACACCTTTGCCGTATCGCAGCTAAGCATATGCTATCTGCTTCTCATACAATGTTGGCGTGTCCGCTAGATTCGCCTTCACATCATGCTGCTTCATTCTGTTCAATTTAAGCCAGTCGATCTCTGAACGGATTTTCAAGATGCAGTCATAGTGTTTTCTCCATATCTGTATAATTTCGGCAGTCTGTGTGCAGGTAGCGCCTGAACTGCTATCGATCCGTGTTCTCAGCGTCTCTAATCTCCGTCCATACACCGCCCTCAAGGGGTCAAATATTTCCTTGTGTTGGCGGCATTCGGCCTAGCATTCCATCTGCCTCGCCTTCTCCGTCCACCAGGCATTTTTATGCGACGGAGCTCTCGGGTCAGTCTCCGTCGAAGTTTGCGGAACTGACTCTTTTATCCCCAAGTCAATGGGTTCTGCCACATCTGCAACAAATGCTGCATTCTTCTCCGATACCAATGCGCCAATCGTCGCATTGTTCTCATCAAACCAATCAGGCCGCTTACAGTTTTCGCGCACGATGGTCTCCTCGGCAGCAGCTGTCACCTGGTCACGAATGTGGTGCCACAGGTCGCCTAATGTTGCTATGCAGTCCACATCACGCAGGCTTTCAGCCATCGCCTTCTCCAGCTCAGTACGTTTCTCCCCAGTACCGAGGGAGTGAATATTAAATTTACGCCGATTCACGACGGAAGTGCAATACATACATTTACGAAACTATATGTACAGTCTAGTCCGCACCAGTTTTGATCAGTGCCACAATCAGCGCCACGCAGTACACTTATCATTCGCACTTCAAGCCTATCACGTTGACGTGCGATGACATAGTCGAGCAGGTGAGCCTGACCACTTAGTGAGTGCGTCCAAGCTGCTACATCACTCACATTCAGTGCAGTTCGAGTGTTCGTGATCGTCAGGCCATGAGTGGCACACAGTGAGAGCAGCCTGTCACCGTTCGCATTTGCTGAACCAAAGCTACGCGAACCGATAACATCTGTCCACACCGATGCATCAAGTCCAACGCGCGCGTTGTAACAACCCAGCAGAAATAGTCGGTCACTTTTCAGCACGGACCGTATCAAGGAGGGTAGCTCAGTGTATAACTGATCACGCGTATCATCAGGATAACACATGGTCGGACCGTACGTGCGTATAAAGGTGGCAAACTTACGGCTTTCGAGTCGTAGGGGAACAGCCATCGGTCGCGAGCTGATGACTGTTGGTTCATCTAAGAGTTGGCCATGGAGGCGATCGGATATTGCAACACCGACCCCATGTTCAGGTGGTGTTGAGTCGGCGTTACCCACCAAATAAAATGTGTAGCCAGAACCTGCATCATGCAACTTTCCTTGCTCAGCGAGTCGAGTTTCACTGAGCGCTGCAATATCGATGTGGTAACATGCCAGCTCCATCGCGACCAGTGCAGTGCGTCGCTCCATACGCATGCTGGAAATCCGGTCCAGTGGTGTGCGCACGTTCCAGCACCTGATGCTGAGTGCACTGTGCGCAGGCATACGATTGGATTGGTGGGCAATCGCACGCGAGTTGTTCGTTGTCCTTCGGAGGTTTGCATGAGGGACTTCACCCGGAGCCTTTGACTCAATAGCCTGACCAACAAGGCAGTGGGTGGTTTGGAGGTTTGCTTATGGGACTCCGCCCGGAACCTTTGACTCAATAACCTGACCCACAAGGCAGTGGGGAGCAGATCCAGCTCAGGAATGTGCTTGCAGATACAGATTGAGATATGCTTGGCGGCCGTCACACGCAGCCTTGGATGTACTGGAAAGATTTATGTATTTTTTGCTACCGTAATAGGACACATCTACGACCACGGCCAGACGCAGGTGGGTTGTTGTCGGGTTTGCATTAATTTAACCAGGGGCTGCCTGCCTTAAAACGGGCAGTAACATACCATTGAACACACATAGGTGTCCTCCCAACGTCTGAGACAATGCGTGGCGCTCGTGCTCAACGCCAATCGAGCTGTGAGCTTATAACCCGTAGACTTGTTGTCTTCCATGGCTAGGTTTTACGGGATGAGGGCCATCGACAACTTTACATACACAGGATATAAATATGGAAAAGTTTGGGCTGAAGAAATTGTACACTCTTGGAGCAAAAGTGTATTTTTAACGCACATGCGGACGTTTCTTTTGCATGATATATCTGTCGATGGCAACTGTTTTAGACGCCCAAGGTAATCTGAGGAAAAAGGTATAAGGATGGAATTAGTATATAAAAGATAAAATCTACGGTGCATTAGGATAAAATACATCCTTAAATTTAAAAATTTGTATAAAGCACCTAATGTCTTCTGCTTCAATGAAACAAATATCCCAGGTGTAGACATCAGAACAAGAGTCAGCGAACAATATCGTTTTCGTTGGTTCTCGCCAGGCAAGTTTACCAAAACTAATACGAATAAAATGGGTTAAAAAATAAGAAGGAAATAATTTCTTTTACATCTACAGGACTTTCAGAAATATACGATATTCCAGAATGCTACTGATTTATTCATAAGATACAACTCCAGTTTGATACGAATATATATTGATTTCATACAGCATGGTGTATTATTTCCCAACGGCTCCAAGATTTGCTGCAAGATTTTGCCAACTCTATTACAGTTTTGTTGCCACAAGATACAGACAAATACGATACAACAGTAATGAAATGATACGTGGTATTGAAATAGTAGCGTATGACAGCAGATGGGGGAGTAGATTCTGAAAGGATGTTTGCCCTTGCTCACCATCCGCCAACACGTCCGTGCTCGTGATTCTTGAGCCATTAACGAGGTGATGGAGCGTGCTCAAACGCAGCAAATTTTAGTTCAATGCCTATATAGATTTTGTCCAAGTCATTCGCTGATCAGTTTGTCTTCGCTTCCTGTCCAGTTTGGTAGCGAAATTAGTTGAGATTGAGGCAAACGCTCAGTAGGCATGCGAAACATCGCCTATGCCATCAATGCCAGTGCA
>CALYDF020009770.1:0-10517 GCA_944474145.2 Dicrocoelium dendriticum
TATCTCGTTATTGATCATTTTCCGAACAGCCTCCTCGTGGTGCCAGCTGGGTGGTTCGGGTTTTTCCCCTTCCAGCGAATGGTTTGGCGGCAGTGTTCCAGGACGTGGTGGGTTTTCGCCTGGCCAGCATTCTCCCTATAAAAAGCCACATATGTCCGTTTAACAACACTGCGACGTGGCGGATGTGACTCGCCACTAAATAAAGTCACTGCCCCTTGCCCCTTCCTGAGAGGCATTGTACTTTAAGGGTGCGTTGGGCCCCTGGTCCTTCACGGACCGAAAGGCGTATGAACCATCTACTTGGTCACCGGCTCCCAACGGGTTGCGACGCCCTCACATCGCCCTGCTGCCTTGTAGGCTAGATCTTTGATCAAAGGCTCGGGGTAGGGCCCCCTAAGACAACCCTCTACTTCGGCCTGGGCAACCGGGTAGTATCATGCCCACTGATGAATCATGGACTACACCGCTCACTACTCCTACTACTGCTATGCCGCTCTTCTGTCCTAACTCAACCGCTCAACGTCCACCCACAGATAACCCCACCTCCCGTCCTTCACCTACATGTACTCTTATGTCTTCTACGGTCACCGTCACAAAGGAATCACGTCTCGCAGCTGATGGAACTAACAGCCAAACTCCCGGTTTTCAATGTCCTTCGATCGCAACCACCTCTCACTCCACCGAAGCTCCAGCTCTTCTTCAACCTGGTTCTCCATTCATCATCGCAGCGTTTAATGTTCGAACTTTGATGCAGATCGGACGACAAGCATGTCTTGCCCTTACTCTTGAAACGCTATCGGTAGACATCTGTTGTCTTTCAGAGACCAGATTACAAGACTCTAGCGCCGTCATCAGAATGGCCTCTCCGGTAAACTCTGACGCTAAATACTACTTGCGGCTTTCCGGAGACCCAGAATCTGCCGCCACTGATCAAGCTGCTTTTGGGGTTGTACTTAGTGCCAGGGCTGAATCAGCTCTGCTTGACTGGATCCCAGTCAACAGCCGACTATGTGCAGTCAGACTAAGAGGTTCATGTACAGTAAGCAGGCGTCGAGATGTTAAGCGTGCCTTATTTGTCGTCTCCGCCTACGCCCCTACAGACTGCAGTCCGGCTGCAGTTAAAGATAGCTTTTACCAACAACTACATGAACTTCTGCGTTCCTCCAAACGGACGGATATAGCCATTCTTGCCGGGGACTTTTACGCACGGGTTGGCCGCCTTCTACCAAGCGAGCACCACATTGGGGGTAGTTTTGGTCTCGGTGGCAGTCGATCAGACAATGGAGACATACTACTTGCTCTTTGCTCTGATCATCGCTTGTTTCTTTCGAGCACTACTTTTCGGCACTCGAGGAGACACACCGCTACCTGGCGCCCGCCCTCACAAACGCAAGAGTGCTCCCAGCTTGACCACATAGCAATCAGCTACAGATGGCGCGGAAGCGTAACGGACTGCCGATCGTACTGGTCAACTTTTCTAGACTCCGATCACGCATTGGTTCGTGCTAAGAATTGCATGCGTTTCGGAGGATCACCTAAGCGCGCCCACTACCGACCGGACGTTGCGAATCTACAAAACGCTGCGGTTTTAACCAGGTAGCAAGCCTCACTGTCAACTTTGCTTGGCTCAACTATTGACGGTGATCTCGATTTGCAGTGGGCGCATATCAAAGATGCGTTAGTTTCCGCCAGTATCGACACTTGTGGAGTTACCCGTCACCCACCGAAACATTGGATTTCCGCCGACTCCTTGTCGCTGATGGACAGACGCCGCTTGATCCCATCGGATTCCAGACACGTTGAAGAACGCCAATACCTTGGTCGAGAGTTGCGCAGGAGTCTGCAAATGGACCGCGAAGCTTGGTGGTGTGAACGTGCTAGGGAGATGGAACTTGCTAGTCTCTGTGGTAATACCAGGAAACTCTTCCATCTCCTTCGAGTCACCGAAGGTGTTCGATCTGGTATAAGTGAAACAACATGCGAAGAGGATGGCACCTTAATCACCAATCTTCAACGACGGTTGGAGCGATGGGCCGAACATTTTGGCTCGCAGTTTTGTTGGCCCCCAGCTCCATCTGCTACCTCTAGCGCTCGCGCTGGGGCCGAGTGGTCTACCCCAACAGACCCTCCCTCTTCCCAGGAAATCGAGCAGGAGCTCCGGCACCTGAAGCGTTATAAAGCTCCCGGCACTGATGGTCTTCACCCAGCTCTATTTAAAGATGGTGGCGCATCGCTGATCCGAGAACTCACCGCTTTGTTCTCGAAAATTTGGTCGAAAGAGAAGGTTCCATCATCTTGGGGTGAATCGATAGTCGTACCCATCTTCAAAAAGGGCCTGAGCACAATCGGCTCCAACTACAGAGGAATAAGTTTAGTCCCCGTCGTTTGCAAGCTGCTGGTGTCCATCATACTTCGCAGGCTATCCCCAACACGCGAATCGTTGCAACGAGAAGAACAAGCTGGCTTTCGCCCTGGTCGCGGCCGCATCGATCAAATCGTCACACTTCGCCAGACCCTCGAGCTCCGCCATGTGTATCAGAGGCCAACGATTGCTGTGTTCCTGGATATTCGTGCAGCCTTCGATTCTGTCGATCGTACAATACTGTGGCAGTGCCTTCTGAGGAACGGTGTCCCCGAGAAGTTCGTCTCCATACTGCGCGCTCTATATAGTCTGACCTCGGGCAGGGTTATAGCTTATGGCATGCTTTCGCCTACCTTTGTGGTCTCCAGTGGAGTTCGACAAGGATGTCCTATTTCTCCGTTCCTATTCAACTTTGCCATTGAGAATGTCCTGAAGAACGCTCTGAGCGATTCGTTGAACGCTGGCGTTGAGCTCCTCCCAGGTAGTCGAGTTGTTGATTTGGATTATGCTGATGATATCGTCTTGCTGGGTGACGATCCACAGGTCGTCCAACTTGCATAAAACCGCTTGACGATTGAAGCATCAAAGTACGGTATGTACTTTTCGCCATCCAAATGCAAGGCTCTCCTTCAAGACTGGCAGGTGCCTCTGCCTGCACTCACGCTTGCTGGTGAGACACTGGAGGTTGTGGAGAGCTTTGTCTGCTTGGGAGGTTGCATCACTGCTGGCGGGGCTGTTAGAGACGAGGTTTCGATGCGCATCTCGAGAGCACGCCTCGCTTTTTCTAGGCTGAGACACTTGTGGCGTCGCCATGACATTCGCCTCTCCATCAAAGGTCGGGTCTACTGTGCAACTGTTCGTGCTGTACTGTTGTACGGATGCGAAACCTGGCCCATTCGTAAAGATGACTTGCGCAGGCTATCCGTCTTCGAGCACCGCTGTCTGCGGTCCATTGCCCGTGTGTGGTGGCAGCACCTCGTAAGCAATGTGGAAGTTTGACAGCGTGTCTTGGGACGTGGAAGCCACTCGCTCGAGGAGCTCATCTCACTGCATCAACTGCGGTGGTTGGGACACGTATTGCGCATGCCTGTCCAGCGTTACCCCCCTCGTGCGTTGTTTGCACTTGCTGGACAAGGCTGGAAGAGACGGTCTGGTGGACAGCCTACAACATGGAGAAGTCGCATGAAAAAGTTGACGAAACAATTGGCCTCGGCCGGTTGTTGTCGACTACCTGGTTGGGGTCCGAGAGATGAGGATACTTGCTGGTTGAAAACCTTGGAAGTTATGGCTCAAGATCGATGTCAATGGCGGACGTGTGCATCAGTGTGTTGCGGTGTCCCTTCTTCCTCCCCCTAAAAAAGAACAAACTGAAAAAGTTTTAAAAACTGAGTGGTAAACTTGACAAAAAAAGCATTTCTTGTTGCTCTTTTCTTATTATTCATATTGTTTTCCTATTCAGCCATGATTCCGATGGCACAATATCTGTACCACAGATTGTGTACAATATATATATATATATATATATATATATATATTTGCCAATTTTCGAAGAGGTAACAGGCAAAGGCTTGGAGTGAATGAGTTTTGAAAACGATGACAAGTTGATTGACGTCACAAATGTAGTAGTTATGTAATCCAACGGTTGCATTTTTATCTTACTTTGTTATTTCTTGATGCTGGATTACATTTGTCTGGTTTTGGATCAGTGCATAATTTATGTAATTACTTTTATTTCTATCCTTTAATATATCTTCTCAAGTAACGACACAACCGTAATAAGGAACAGTTTTTTGATCGTGCTAGCATATTAATGGGTCAATTATGTTACCTAAACACTCGAAAGCGTGAAAAAATTGAAAAGATTTGGAAAGTAGGTGTTATAGGGTGAGAAATTGTTACCAAGATTGCTGTCAATGCAGCGTGTGTATACCAAATCCGAAAAAAATGCAAAAAAAATTTACCCGTCCCCTAAGCGTTCCGATAAAAATGGTTGCAGAAGAGCAATAACAACACGAGACGACTCAGTTCCGCTTATGGAATGTCGAAAGCATTGCAAAACATCTAGCATGCAGATACAAGGGATATCAGCACAACATGCTTGTGCACAAAGTAACAGAACTGTAAGCAGACAACTTTTGGATTCTGGACCTCAAGCTTGCAGACCACTGTGTAGGCAAAAGTTGACCAAACAAATGTAAGAAAACAATGAATACTGATTTATCACGGGACAAAAGCAAGTGCTTGACAGTTTCCGTAAGGTGGTTGTGATAGGTACCATGAACTCAAGTATTGGTAAGGCATCTATTGTGGGTCTATCCAGATGAATGCGTTGATAAATAACTTCAGTGTAAAGGAAATATCAAGTGTACGCAAGCAGAAATACACGGAGTGCAGTGGTCGTTGATGTAAAGTGCCAGCGAAATAAAAGATGTTCGCTCACTTATGCGCCTCCTTCTTGGGTCCACGTGACAATAAATCCCGTAGAAGGGGATTTTTCGGCGGAAGCCAACATGGGGCAATCCAATTAACAGAGTGTTTGGAGCTATGAGCAACATCCAAATGTTTTCTGAATATGTCCAAAGTAGGCGAGGATAAAACCGAGTCTGGGAGTGTGCTTCAGGTTTTGAAAACCTGACAGAAAATGTAATTACGTCGACACTCTAGATGACTATATCGATTCTTTAATTCCAAGCAGTTACCTCTGAGCCGCGTATTGTGGCTATGTTTCAGCAAATGGTAACGTACATGGTTGGGGTCACTCCATATTTGATACACTAACATGAGGTCTCCGAGCATCCTTCGGTAACGTCTGCTGAAGACTCCCAATCAACCTCAGACTTCGGTGGTAATAGTGATAACGCAGGCCCTTTACCTTATTTGTTGCTCCTTGTTGTGGTGATTCTAATGACCGTGGGTCGTGCTTCAATCAAGGTTGCAAAGCTTGCATATTGTATTCAACTTGTGGGTGCATGTAGGAATTGTGCATCAATGGGAAGATTGATGAGTCAAATCTCTCGAATGCCCTTCGCAGCGTGCCGACGTGCTGGCGGCCTCTTTTCGCAGCTACCTTAGCGTGCTTTGAACAGTTGAGTTTATGTTGTCTGAACACAAAGTCAGGTTCCTGACAGCCGGTCTGAAATCCGTGTGCCCCATGCAAATACGTGTGATTACGTCTATGGTGCAATTGTACAAAGCGACATTTATCGACATTGAATGATAGGGTGTTTTGAGCTGACCAGTTCCACACCTTGTTCAGATCGCACTGGAGCCGTTCTTGGTCCTCCGGTCCTCTGGTTCTTCGCCATATCTTGATATCATCAGCGACAAATAGGAAATCGAAAGTAATTGATCTCACAAAATTGTTAATGAGCACCAAGAATAGACGAGGCCCTAGCACCGAGCGTTGTGATACACCACACTCCACATCAATTGCATCGGACAGATTCCCGGACTCTCACCTCCAAGCGCCGTTCGTGTAGAAAAGTGCTAATCCAACTCAGGATTCAATCGCCAATGAGGTAGTTCTGCAGCTTGTGAGTGTTCGATGGTCTATGCGATCAGACACTTTTGAGTAGTTCAGGTAGATGACATGCACTCTTGATCCAACATCAACAACTTCAGTCCAGCTATTACTTGCAATTACTAGCTAAGTAGTACATGAACGCTTTTGACGAAAGCCATGTTGCTCTGAGGCTATTAACTTGTGGTGTTCCAGATACTGCATCAGCGCATCTGCGATGATTGATTTGGACAGCATAGGAACTGGTATTTTGGACGGTAGTTGGTGTGATCAGAGCGGCTGCCTCCTTTAAGTAAAAAAACTGATGACCTCTCACTTCCACACTGGTGTAATATGATTTTCTTGTAGACATGGCTGCTAAAAAGCTGTCAGTGGTTTTGTTAGATCACTAGCTACCGCCTGCAGAGCCTTTTCTCGGATGTTCTTGACTCCATGAGAACTGTGGATACGAGATGATAACAACTTCTTCAACACAGCTTCCGTAGTGAAGTTGCTGTTTTCTAAACCCGATGGTGGAGTAGTTGAAACGAGGCGAATATTTGAGCTGGTAACCTGCTGTAAAGTTTGGGAGCGCTACTAGCTTGTCGCGGCTGCGCGTGACAAACTAGTTGCTACGCCAATGCATTACAGCCGCAAATTCAGAGAAAACTACTCACTTCCGACCGCTTTTCGGTTGTTTTGCGTGACTTTGTGTACTTCTATTTTAGTACATCTATTGCTTTTCTTATGACAACTGGAATGAAAATTCAATGTAAAAAATACTCGATTTGACACTATAACTTCTCAACTCTTGTAGGCTGTGGTCACAAGTTCAAAGCCTATGGTGAATATAAGTGCTTTTATTCAGGTTTCAAACATGAGAAATTGAAACATAACACATAGCACACAGGGACGAAACTCATGTTACTTAGTCTAATTCTTGTGGCTTTCAAACGGTGGTGGCACTCGGTCCTCTCTACCTGTTGCAATATGTCGACTATCTTTATCAAACCACCAGATGAAGTTACCGGCGCAAATGAATTAGCTTTTGTCGGAGTGGCAAATAAAGAACACGTTTCTTTTTAAAGGCGAAAAAGTCATGGGAACATAAAGTGGGGACAAGAGGGCAGTCCGGTTGCAACCAGGTCATCACAGATGATTTTGCACATAGCAATTTGCGATGCCCCGATAAATACCATTTGCCCAGCTAACAGACACTTATATGGATGAAGGTTTTAGTTAAACGAGGTACAGTGCAGTATTGCTATGTACTGGTTGGAGCAATTTTAAGTATTTTTGTGATTACGAACTTACAAAAAATGTTGGTGTAAGCCAGACCGAGATCCTTGTAGCCAGTCTAATTAACTTCGCTGAGTGTAGATGTACTTGTTGCTGGGTTCTTCAACTGGTAAGGTAATGATGCAGCGAGACCCGTTGCACGTTGAACGTCTTCCAGGTGGGAAGATGAATGCCAGACTGTAGTGGAGCGGATGGTAACAATCAAGCGAAAGACTGAAAAGCTATGTGAACGAGCGAGGACCGGAACAGGCACAGGCATCATGGACGAGATCAAACGCAGCAATTCAAGTCACACAGAGTGAGCGGTGAGCGGATCGAGAGCAATGCACGGTAGAGAATATGAGCCACGGAGAAGGGAGGTATTGATCGCAAGTCCAATAAATCAACCATAAAATGCCTTTATCAGAGCATCCAGGAGTAACACAGACGCAATCAATTAATCAGCCGTCTCAGAACAACTTCCTGCTGGTCAAAATGCCATTTACAGAAGTGAAAATAACAGGTCAGACAGGCAGCCAAACTTCCCAAGTTGGGGCGAAATGACGCACGTGTGGGACATGTAGTACTTCGCATTTATATTACGTTGTGAGACGGAAACATACTTGATGTATGTACATGTACGTGACAGCTTGGTTAACTGTGTTTGCTTACCGTTTCGTTCTTGCTGCAATATGATCAAGTTGACTCGGCCTCATAGTACACCCGCACACAGTTAGTGTGGAAACTCCCGATGTGAGATATCCGCGTTATGTATGTCGTCTATGTGGCAATTCACACTGGAAAGGCACCGTATTTTAATTAACCCCAGGCCTTTATATACTCGTCGAATAGGAAACACAAAGATTGTGCACACGAATAGAGGAGCACGCTGCAGAATTTATGGGTGATTACTGGCAATTAACTCGCAGAAACGTACTCTCCCCTCACATCTAGTTACGCATTATGAACAATGAACAATGATTTATGCCGGGTAAAAAGCAGTTCCTTGACAAGTCTCGCAGGATGGTAGGGGTAAACCACAATGTCAAAAGGGAAGTGAGTTGTCTCTTTGAGCCTTTATCTAGCAAACACCATGCTGAATAATAGTAGTGTAAGTGGGACTTGAATGCGAACGACGTGGCAACTTTATGACAATTATAGTTGATGTATTACACTTGAAAAGTATAAAGCAGAATAATCAATTCTGTTCCGCCTCTTCCGGTTTACTTGACATATTATTCTAGTTTGAAGGGATAATTAATATATTCCAAAGTAGCACCGTTTAGGCAACAAAACGATGGGGGCCAAGGGCAAGGTCCAATCGTTTTTCGAAAATATCCAAGGTGTGGGAGGAAACAAGGAAATTTGGCAGAGAGTACCAGAGTTGGCAAACCCGAAATGAAAAACAGTTCCGCCGGTATTCCCGGCGGCTATGCTCTCACACAATTTCAAAGGGTTACATCTGGGATTGGTGTTGTAGCTAAATTTCAGCAAGTGACGGTACAAGTGACTGGCGTCATGCAATATTTGGTAAGCTTATATGAGGTCGCCGCGCAGCATTCGGTAACGGCCACTGAAAACCAGTGACTTCAGCTTTTGATGACAGGACAGATTTCGTAGGTCTTTGACGTTCTTCGTGGCCCAGCGTTGTGATTTCTATAGCAGTTTTGTCGCGCTTTTAACCAAGATTGGCAAACTTGGACGGCGTATTCAAGGTGAGGGCGCACGTAGGAATTTTGCATCAAGGGAAGATGGTTGGGTTGAAATTTCCGAATGCTCTCTGCAGCAAGCCGACGTGCTGGTTGGTTCTCTTCGCAGCTGCCTCTGATTGCTTTGAACAGTTGAGGTCATTTTGAATGAGCACACCAAGTTCGCGTTCTTGGGAACTTGTTTGCAGTACATGTGACCCAAGCCTATACACGTAGTCATGCCTATGGCGCAACTGAACAGCGCGACCTTTTTCCGCATTGAATGGTTATGAATTCAGAACTGATAAGTTTGTGTTGACGTCAGGCTGGAGCTTTTTGTGGTCGTTTGTGTTGTATACGTAAGGTCAAATGCACCAGCAAGTTAAAAGGACAATCTGATAAACGAACTGCTGTAATCTGATCAATGTCTAACTAGGTGAGTACATTAAGGTGTCGCAAAGAGAAGGATGAACCAATAGGGAAACAGAGAATTAGACGTCTTGTGTGTGTGTGTGTGTGTGTGTGTGTGTGTGTGTGTGTGTGTGTGTGTGTGTGTGTGCCTGGGGTTGTGTGCACGTGTCGGTTTAGACTAGCCGTCAAGTATGCTGACAGAATACACAACAGTTCGGTTCTCTGATCTCTCGCCATAACTTGATTTCATCCACGAAGAATAGCAAATCGGAAGTAAGTTCCCTCACCATATAGTTCATGAAGATCAAGAAGACGGAGTCCGAACAACGAGCCTCCTGGTACGATGCAATCCATGTCAACTGCATCAGACAGGGATTATTGTATTCTCACTTCCAACCAATTTTGGTGCAGGAAATTGTTGTTTCGTCCTAACGGCACTCCGCACTAATGCGCGTACTCCAGCTGCATCAGGAATGCAGCCCATGAAATCTGGGCGCCAGCAGCTTATACCACTATGTAGTGAAAGACGACCACAGATGGTCATGACTGCATTGAATGCAATATGTTTACCATCACTCATTATATAGTCAGCTAATATTAACTCATGTGGAGGAAATATGGCACAGGAAAGCTGAATTGCAGGCGACGGCGGAAAGCTGGCTCACGCGGATTTCACCAGTTGGTTCAGGGGTAGTTCAAAAGAAGCCAGTGTTAGGCGGGTGCGTATGGGACATACACTTTTGTGACGAATCCTAAGTACCGAGTTTTATGTTTGTTATAGTCCGTCCCTGAACTTTTGTTTAAATCCGTCATTTCTTTAATTTAATGGGCTGTCATTAGTGGTTCTTAGCGGGTGTTATCACAGGGTCGCATTTCTGCTAATGCCGTCTTCTCGGACATGCATAACTGCTTCACAGTTTCACCGCATATCATCTTCCTGAGTCATTCATCTTCTCTTATCTTGTAGGTTGGCTCCAACGTGTTCCAGTAGCTTCGCTTCTACCACTACGTTACCTTATTTAAATGAAACTGATTTCACATGTATTCAAGTCGGTCCCGGCTCATCTTTTGTGTTATGATTGCGGTCATATGGTATAAGTGCTTGGTAATGATAAAACATCCAGGAGCCGGATACGCATAAATGCATTGACCGGGCTTCCAATTCGCAACACCACTGCTGATGAGCTTAGTTCATCGAACAGAAAAACGAAGGAATCTCTTACACGTGCTTGGATCTATAGTCATCTCGCCGGAATATTACCATTGGACTCATACTACA
>CALYDF020009771.1:0-10557 GCA_944474145.2 Dicrocoelium dendriticum
TGTTTGACTGAATCAAAGGAAAAATGTCATGCATCCACAAAGGTCGTTAAGTACGGATCCAACTAGCTGTATATACCGATATGTTTCACTCGCCCTCTGCCTGCGTTTTCGCCTGGTCCTGTTGTTTGCAGAATATGCGTTTTGTCCCTGAAGGACCGACTTTTTACAGGGGAGATAAATGGTATAGGTAGAAATTCGTCACATCTAGACTCACTCAGACAGCTGTCACACGTCCGGAAAAGCATTGTATCCGCGCTTCATCCTTTCGGGAATCGTCAGCAGTGTGCATTCCATCGGACACTGGTAAGGCTCAAACCCGCAACTCGACTGTTGCCAGTCCCTGGTTGAGACCACTGAGCCACGGGGACGACAACGACCATAGTGAATAAGTTACTAGATCTCATATAGCGCCGCTCACTATTCACTGATTTACACGTTACTGTCGTGCAGAGGACAGGGTAGCCCCCTCACCAAGCGAGGAACGTACCAAACTTAAGCCGCCAATTCTCCTATGGCATTATAAGCAGTTTGGTCTGCGTACTGATTACAGATGAGTAGAAGGGAGAGTTGAATAGTATAGGTAAAAATTCGTTTACATGCCATAAGTTAATTGGCGACCTAAGTTTGGTAAGCTCGTCGCTTGGCGGGGGGGGGCTACCCCGTCCTCCGCACGGCAGTAATGTGTAAGTCAGTGGATAGTGAGCGGCGCTATATGACATCTAGTAAGTTATTTACGAGGTTCGTTGCCGTCCTCCGCAGCACAGTGATCTCAACCACGGACTGGCAACAGTCGAGATGTGGGTTTGAGCACTACCAGGGTCCGATGAAATGCGCACTGCTGACGATCCACGAAAGGATGAAACGGGCGTACATAGTATTTCCGGGCGTGTGATGGCTGTCTGAATGATTCTAGATGTGACGAATTGCTACATACACCATTCAACTCCCCCTACTACTTCTCTGTAATCAGTACACAGACCAAAGTGCTTATAATGCCATAGGTGAATTGGCGGCTTAAGTTTGTTAAGCTCGTCGCTTGGTGAGGGGGCTACCCTGTCCTCCGCACGGCAATAATGTGTAAGTCAGTGGATAGTGAGCGGCGCTATATGAGATCTAGTAACTTATTCACGATGGTCGTTGTCGTCCCCGTAGCTCAGTGGTCTCAACCAGGGACTGGCAACAGTCGAGTTGCGGGTTTGAGCCTTACCAGTGTCCGATGGAATGCACACTGCTGACGAATCCCGAAAGGATGAAGCGCGGGTACAACACTTTTCCGGGCGTGTGACTACTGCCTGAGTCTAGATCTGACAAATTGCTACCTATACCAGATAACACGGATCATTGTATAATCGTGTTACAGGTCGTAGGCCAATCTATTGTAACAACAAACATCGAGTGTTCCCCGTTGAATCGCGTCACCGGTGATTCACAAGTGAGGCATTCTTGTTCACGTTGCTGCTGATTCACGTTGCGACATGAGTTCGTCCGCTGACACATTTTGTGACTGACCGAATTAAGACAACTCGCCACGCGTTCGATAACTCCACCACGTCCGTTGTGTTCACACAGTTATTGGTCTTAATAACTTCCTGGTTGGCTGCATCCGGTTTCGGATTTACCTGTCACTGTGACCTCCATACGGACAGCCACAGGACGCATGCGCCTACAGAAGGACCATGGGTGGTTTGCGCTGCACCACCCACAGCTTCAAACACGCACCCCATATCCAGTGTAAACCCGAAGGAATAAGACCGGGAGGCATGTGGATGGGAGCCACGTTTCGTCAACAGAGCCGGCCCACACTGCTTCACAGGCAAACACAAGCACGCATTCATTCATTACATTCATTATACACGTCAGCTAGAGGTGGGAAAAACCTCTGCTACTGTGCCGCAATACATAAAGGAAAAGGAAAATAAATACAACAGTTGGATGCCAGCTGAGCTACCAGCAACGGATGGGCATCGTTCCGGTAAGCTACCAGCCGACTACTAGGCAAAAAGAAAAATTATTGTCTTACGCTACGAAATGAGATCGTAGGTGGAGGGGGAGGCTAAAAGGGATGGGGAGGGACAAAGAAACTCACAGCACGAACGCCAATGAGGTCGGCTCCTTGCCATGTCAGCAAGTGTATCCAGCCAAACGTGTTCACCGTATTTTGGACCCCAACCAGGGAGCCGTGACGCTCCAACCGAGACCAGCTCAGAAGTGAGGGCCTTCATTCCTCTTGACCAAGTCATCGCTTGGCCACCCCTCCTCCTCTTCCATCCACATCCCCGGTGAGCAAACAACGCATGTCGCGGGAGTCGGTGGGCCGGCATGCGCAACACGTGGCCCAGCCATCGGAGCCTGGTGCGTGAAATGACGGTGCTGAGCAGTTCAGTCATTTTTCTGTGCCTTCAACAAGGCATCGAACACACTCGTTGCTCACGCGGTGTTCCCACCAGATGTGAGCTAAATTATGAAGGCACCGGTGGTCGAAGGTAACTAGCCTCTTCAGGTCCGCTGCTTTAAGCGGCCAGGTTTCCCAACCGTACAGTAGGGTCGAACGTACCGCTGCATTGTACGCTCTACTCTTCAGGACGAGAGTAAGGTTGCGCCGCCGCCATAGGTGGCGAAGATTAGCAAAAGTGCCTCGAGCTTTTGCTATACGTTTCGTGATTTCGTCTTCGACCCCAAGGGCGCTGCTGCAACTTCCCAGGTAATTGAATTTTCTAACCAAATCTAGCTGATCCCCACCAAGGGTCAGCGCAGGAACCGATCCCTGCCAATCTTGGAGGAACGCTTTGCATTTCGATGGTGCAAAGCAAAACCCAAAGCGGTTGACAACCAGTGCTAATCTGTCCAGCGCGGCTTGGCACATCTAGGAGCTGTCATAGATGAAGGCAATGTCGTCTGCATACTCCAAGTCAAGAAGTCGTTCTCCTGGGAGTAGCTCCACACCTTCCAAGTCATGTCCTGTAAATGCAATTTCCATGACTTCGTCAATAGCGAAGATGAAGAGGAAGGCTGATAGCGGGCATCCTTGTCACACACCGCTGGAGAAATTGACAGGTGGCGACAACTTGCCGTAAGCCCTCACTCTGCCCGTACTACGCGCGTATAATGCCCGGATAATATTTACATATTTATCGGGCACACATTTCTTGAGTAGACAATTCCAAAGGGCACATCCATCAACCGAATCGAATGCACCTTTGATGTTGAGGAACACGACTACGGTGGGCCGCCAATATGTTTGACGGTGCTCTAACAACTGACGCAAGGTGAAGACGTGGTCGATGCAGCCACGACCTCGACGAAACCCTGCTTGCTCCTCACGAATCTGGCTTTCACGAGCACCAGTCAATCAGTGAAGTATTATGGAGGCGAGTAATTTGGACGCGATGGAGATCAGACTGATTCCTCTATGGTTGTCTCATTCCGAACGCGAGCCTCCTTTGAAGACGGGAAACACAAGTCCGCTGTAGTTGGGGAATCAAGCGCACACAAGGCGGTGGCTGGACCGTAGTCCGCTCCACACTGACTGCATGAAACCACCCTTTCAGCCTAGCATGGCCACAAGGACAGTGCACCCCATCCCCTCCAGAACGACCAAGTGTCTCCCGGAACCAGTATGGACGAGGTAGTGGGTATTAGACAGGTAGGCACCTTGTCAGCATGCACAACAAGCATGGCCATACCGGGGATATTAAGCAATAACCAATCACTTGAAATAACATTATCAAAAAAGTATATCTGTTAAAGCATACGACTATGCAGACATAACTCTTCGCTAAATTAGCATACGAAGTAAGTTGGTTAGCAACAAATCCGCGATAAGGAAAAAATGTCCACAAGTTATTCAAAAATTCTACAGAGGCGATAAAGTTAACGAAGGTAACCACAATTAGTGAAAGCAATGTGGCTAGTTAATGGAAGAATAATCAGGTAGGCAGAACAAACCAAATAAAGTGGAATGAAATCTATCCAGCTTAAAATGAACTAGTTTAAGTGCAAGTTGGTTTAGCCCAATTGCGGTGAAGAAACATCATGAATGCAACCACTTCAGGAATCAATCTTTGTGTTGCTCGTAATCCTCTCTTAATTTGTTGTGGATTTCAACGACTTTCGAAAAGAAATCAATCCTGTAAGAATCAATGGAATTGGAACCACAAGTATTTTTATACAGCGGTTTGTAAAATCATCCTGTATTTCTTTTTTAGTTTATGATAGGACCAACTTAGCTGGGCCTTACTTCACCTAGTTGGGAATATACCAAGTTATTCATTGTCCCAGTGGATTTCGCGTCCCGCGTATAGCGTGTGTACAACCACCGTTGAATCTCTTAGTAGGCTCGTTTCTCAGTGGAAGCGAAACATGCCTCCTGTGTTTTGCTATCCTTGTGCGTAGCTCTCCCGACGTTTGAACTATGTACGCGTGTCGACAGTCTTTGCAACTGATTCGACAAATGCAATTGGCCGTCCTATCTCTTAGAAGTGGATCCTACAAAAGCACCAATGTCGAACGTTTGACCCTTTTTGAAAAACCACTCTTATCTCCTTGTTTAGTACTCGACTTACCGCTTCAGAGGCTCCCACTTTATAGGGAATTCTTACCGTGCGCCAAGAAGGTGAATTTAGAGCTCTTTGTAACTGGAGTTTCACTAACCACATCGGGTATCCACCATCTAGTAATTTGATCACCACCACTTTACGAGGGGTTTTCCTGTCATCTTCCTCTGTACACAGAGTATGGGATCGGTGATATTTCACAGAGGATTCGATAACAGCACAGACTTACTTTGGGTGACCAGAACTGGAATGGAGTACTCCGTCCGTATCTGTCAGTTTGCGATGTATCGTCGTCTTTGGCCGTCATCCGTTCCTATGAACTAGGCAATCAAGGAATGGCGGTGTGCCACGGCAAGATTCTAGTTCTACAGTAAAATATGCTTTTATAACCGGTCCCGATGGTTAAGAAATTCATCCTTCATATCGCGCTGTATAATCACCACTGCATCACCTGGGTAGCGCCAGCAAATCATTGGCGAACTACTGGAGTCTGTCAGCGTCCTCCGCTCAAAGTTTTCGTGTACAGATTTGCCAACACAGTGAATATTGGAGACCCCATGGCAATTCCGTTCCTGAGCGTTCAGTTTCGACTGAAACGTGAGAAATAACATACTAGGGCATACTTTTATTCCTTTTATTATCTGGTCTACCGTAAGGTCCGTTCGCTCCCTAGGCCGATACTGTTTTGACACAATTCGTTTGGTCAAGAGGCAAGTTTGTCGCGAACTACATGGCTTATCTCCGATGATCAATATCAAGTAGTAAACGCTGTGAACACCGATACTCCACAAATGTAGGATTTGGTGAAAGTGCATAACGCAGGAATGCCTAGGCGATCAATTGTCTCCGTACTATGCCATTGTCAAATGGCTGAACAACACGTAGGAACCCGTCCGGAAATCCATGGTAAAGCATACGTATGTGTTCGCCTGGTGTACAGTTCCGCTTTACCGACATCCCGCTGAATGTGATTGTTGATTATCTGTGTGAGTTTATCTCAGAACAAGCTTCGACTGCAGCTCACCACGGAATCGTTGCAACAAATGCTACTTTTACGCACGGACTACGTAAGGTGGTATTTTCAAAGAGCCATATCGACAGATAGACGGTGTAGCGATGGGCAGTCCAATGAGCTTGCACGCAATCGAAATCCCAACATCGCATAGCGAACAATTCAAGGTAGACTTGCAAGAGGTGATCGCCGATGTACCTCTGTACAATCATGTCACCTCTCCCACGCGATTCCGAACAGGTGACACACTCCCTGTTTTTGGACCTTGTGCTTACCAACGAGGAATTAATGGACGATATCATGTCCATAGATGCACCACTTGGTCGTAGTGAGCACGCGATGTTGCGCTTTTGTTAGATTTGCAACGCGGAGTATAAAAGGGAGAACAACGACGAAACATACGTCGTCTCCAATTACGAGATCTTGTCCGACCTCCTTCAAGAAACCGACTGATCCTTCCTAGTCGAGCGTTCGCCCGATGTCGCCTGGACGGTGTTTGTCACCCAATTCACTGAGCTAGTGGCAAGTGCGTCAGAAAGCAAGGTCTTTCACCCGAAGCAAATGAACTCGTTCCTGAGGAGCCGTACTAGAAAATTCATGGTCTTAAGGGATTCAGCCTAGCGTGCTTACAAAGTCTGTCCAAGTAACCTAACCTAGGGTACTTACAAAAAATCAACGAAATCACTGCGTCAATATGACCAGCGAAGGCAAACTCCAGCACCAACGGAAGTTAGCGGTGAAATTCAGTACAAATCCCAAGTTGCTGTATAGACACGACAAAAACAAAATCGGTGACTTCATACAAGTGTTATGCGAATGGTATGCTGCTTACCATGAACTCCGACGAGGAGATCGATTGCGCGACCAAGACACGCAATAGCATGCACTCGAACTTTACGGTGACGTGTGACACTGAGTAAAAGAACTATCTTCCATACCTAGACATAATGATTACAAGACGATTGGATAGTTTGGTTAGGTAAGTTTACTGAGAAGTAACGTGGATAGGTCAGTACATGCACACTAAAAGTTTCTCCCCAATACAACACTAGAACTCGCTAGTCCGGACGCTGTTACATCGAGCCCACACGATTTGCAACCCGCACACATTAAAATCGGAGAAAGATTTGATGTTAGAGACACTACGATCGAAGAGCTGTCCGAGGCAGCTTATAAAGTGCCCTGGCAACATGGCCAAAGGAGATCGTACAGCAACAGTTCAAAAAAGTCTATCTGTATCCAACTACCATTCAAAGGTGATCGTATCATGAAAATCACCACAAAGTGTATTAGTGCTTCAGGGAAGATGGTGTACAATGCAGCTGAACTATGTGCTCACGTCAATAAGACCTCTGCTTATGGATTCCTTCAAAACATCGATAATGAGGCAGTGCATGTCCCATTGCCCACGCAAATGCACCTGTAGCTGCAGAGACAGCTATATCGAGTGTATTGACCGACGTTTAGCTGCCGAGATCAATGAACACATTCCCAAACGGCCGCGCAGCCGGATAGGGTCAGTGACAGCTGAATGAAGTGAACTGAGAAATGGAGATAGGTCGGCAATCGCAAGGCACTCGCTGAGCACCGGCTACCGAGTTGACTCCGATAAGTCATTCACCGTCTCCATATGCAAACACCGGCCTCACATTCTCAGGCTACTAGAAGCCATTGTCATCGACCGCTAACGGTCACTGCTTCACCTACAGAAACAGTTAACTATTATTCTTAAGCTACCGTGGTAGTGTGAGGCGTGACGATTGCCTAGCTAGTGATATCATATGATCGCGATTGGTATACTTGTGATTTTTACACTAATCATAATTGACGAGCTTGCACGAAATGACTGGGTCATCTCACTGTATGTCTTATAATTTTTCTGTTTGGGGTTATAAAGGGGATTTCCAGTTTCAAATGTGATGTGTGTGTGATTATTCGCTTCTTGCCATAACTATAGATCGAAGGATACACCACAATTGATGGGCGCAGATATGCAGGTGCTTCTGCTCAAGTTGTGTAGCTCCGACATTTGAGCGGCGAATCAAGTAAGCTTGTGAAATGACTCTAATCTTGACTCCTGATCCCAATGCTTCCTAACGTTCCAATGCAAAATATTTCTTCATACTTGTTCAGTGGTTGAATTTCTTGGGAATACCGCCACCTTCCGTTCCCATTAGTTTTTATGACCAACTTCATAAAAACTACATCCTGATATTGTGACCGATGGAACGCGCTAGAAGAAGCTGTGGGCTGCGCAGACACTCAACATATGGATAAATTGTTGCCACAAGTAAACATTTCTCTATGTATGTACAAAATGACCACTACGTCACTTTCAGCTCCATAGCGAAGAACTGAAGTCATTAATTCCTAGCCATTTATCATTGCAGCAGTAACCCCGTTTGCTGTTGTCCGCTACGTTTCCCTGCCAATGGAATGACAGCCGATAGGCAGCGCGCAATCCTTTGATTGGGAGTAAAAACAGCACAACTTGTCGTCAATGTATGGTTAGTTACTACTAATTTCCATCATCATCAGCATCATCATCATCATCATCATCATTATCATCATCATACACGTTAGCTAGAGGTGGGGAGCACCTCAGCTACTGTGCCACAACACATAGAAAAAGGAGAAAAAGATGCAACATGTGCAAGTCAACTAAGCTACCAGCAACGGATGGGCATCGTTCCGGTAAGCTATCAGCCGGCTACTATACAGCAAAAAAATTACTGTGCAAAATTATATAAGGCTAAATAGTGAGATCGTGGTTGGAGGGGGAGGCTAAGAGGGATGGGGTGGGAAAAAGAAACTCACAGCACGAACGCCACTGAGGTCGGCTCCTAGCCATATCAGCAAGTGTATCTAGCCAAATGTGTTCATCGTCTTTCGGACCCCAACCAGGGAGACCAGACGCTCCAACCGAGGCCAGCTCAAAAGTGAGGGCCATCGCAATGAGGCTGGACGTTACCGTGGTGCGATGATTTGTGTGCCTTAGAGATCCATTGACCTGTGCTGGGTGGTGCTTTTTGCATCTTCAGAGCCACTCATACCAGATTGGTCAATGGTTAGAGGCCAGACAAACTCAGGCTCCTGGTCCTCCAGGTTGCAATGTGGGTGGCACCTTATTCCTTAAAACGGACTCCTTGTAGCCCAATGCCAAACGCGCTGCCTTGCGGTCAGGTTTTTGAACCAACGGCTTTGGTTGAGAACCCTAATCGTTCACCTGTCTAGGCCTGGGCAACCTGACAGTATCCTGCCCCCACGCAATACAATGAGTCACTCTTCAGAGTAATTTCCACCACATACACGGTGATGATGATGCAAGAGTGGAAAACACACACACCTAACCGATTGTAAACCCCATAGTTGCTGGGGGAGAAGGAGTGTATGACTAGAAAGCGAAGCGAATCGAAAAGGCTGAAAATGCAGAAAAGGGTGTCAAACAACTGGGCAAACTTTTAACAGAGCAAGAACAACGAACATTGCTGAGGAACAGTCGGAATTCAGTATATGTGCTTACCAGTTTAATTGTACTTGCGGTACAATGTACACTGACCGGACAGAGAGGAGGTTGTCCACTCGGATTTCAGAATACGTCCCGCGGAACCTTGCTCTCCGTGGCGCAACATTACCCGCCAGCTCCGTTGCCCGGCACTTATTCGACTACTCGAGGTGCCAGAATCCCAACGGAGCATACAAGGTCATCAACAGACAGAGCAACCCCAAGTTGTTGCGTTTTGCTGAGGCTTCCGCTATTCGGCGTTTGAAGCCTAACCTATGTAAACAACTTGAGTTTGTGGCCAATCTTGCTTTCCTTGGTAAGACAAGACAGGATAACCAATGCAACTAACCATCGATTTCTGGTATTGACCTACCTACTCCCAATGGTTTGAAATTTTCACCCATTGGATGTAAGCAGCTGAAGAGAATACACGAAATATAGCGAATTCAGAATATCCCGCAGAAATGTTCGTTGTTCTTGCTCTGTTAAAATTTTTGAAGAGAAATGGTTGTATGACTGGTCAAACTGTCTAATTGTCAACATTCATCTGAACCTACTCAACCTGTGGCGTCTGTATGCACACTCGCCAGTCATGGCGAATGTGATCAACCACTGGAAACTTGCTCTGAGGCATATTGGCGACGCATCTCTGTTATAGTCTCCCCCTACGCCTAGGTCGAGACCTTTACGTCAATATGGAGGTTTAGGTGAGAAGATAAACCACTAGAATGTGGGCACCTTCGTCGGCGTTCTCCCCTACTCGGCCGCGCCTATCTGAGTACCGTTTTGTATCCGTTGGGGGGCCGATAAGACAGAAGTACAAGTCTCCACTCGCAATCGCCTTGCACAAAATTAGGCTCCTCATATGGGCATGAGAGCGGTGAGTAAAATGCTAATTGGGTCTGTTCTGTACTGTTGTACCTCCCTTTTCCAATATGCCATTACTGTGTGTGTGCTAGATTGAAAAGAAGCATGGTGCTAGATAACATAGGTAATGTAGTCACGCCTTTGGCGATAACATTTCCGCTGCTGCTGCTGCTGCTCGTTGTAGCTTAAATTTCCCTCTCTACTCCTATTCCGAGGTATAAAACCTTACACGGCCAGAATCCACAGGTGCTGGCCTTCATACATGAAATATCTTGCTGCATGCACTTCGAAGAAGTCAGCAGCAGAGCAGCTATCCTATGTTTGCGGATGGCCACCGCAAAGATAACAGGCTGAGCCATAGCAGAGGAAACTACGTCTCAGGAATTGCACATGACTCGATAGCCTAATAGTGACAGGAACACGGAGGAAATTTTGAAACTTTGTGATGTCATATTGCTTCCAGAGCACCCAACTACACCATTATTATCAACATATGGTATATGAACTAGGAAGCAACTGACAAAACTTCACTCGAGTAAGCTTGAATGCACACTCGAATGGTTATTGATTTGAACATTAGCATTACATCAATCGTAACCTAAAAAGAGCAAAGTCGGTGA
>CALYDF020009772.1:0-10540 GCA_944474145.2 Dicrocoelium dendriticum
ATACCAAAGACGGTTGTTTACCAGGTTAAATATAGACGCGTTGAAAAAATGTATCATCCAGGGAGGTAATGTATTCGGACGGCCGACCGGTGTGGAAGCTGTGTGCACGCTAGGGACTTACAACTTGGCTGATGGGACAAAGGTGAATACGAGATGGCTGCATACAGCGCTTTCCCCACGTGCTATTGAACTGACGAACACACCTACAATACAGCGCTCGGTACAAACTAATATCAACTTACAACTTTCCGGTCGGATATCCCGCCCTGTCTACCTATACTCTTTTACGGATAACACCACGTGACGATTCTTCGGAATGCTGACAGTTAACTAGATTGCTAATGGACATGTCCTACCTACAGTTTTACGAAAAGATGTGGGGACAATGTCTTGTGCAAATACTTTGCTTGGTTTTTGGCCTCGATTCGCTTTTCCTACTCACACCTCTATTTAGCACTCGTTGGCCTATCACGTGATCTTACATTTGATTGGTTGCAATGCGAACCTCCATCGATTTAATTGGGCCGCGCGAGTGTGCGGACAGTTCCCTCCATACATACGTTCTGGCACCGCTCTGGTCTGCTGCTTTTTCGGGATACAACAGGCACAGTAATTTTCTATGCTGCTCACGCTAGCTGGAAAAACTCGTCCCCACTTCCTATGAGGCACAGGTCCTTCTGGTTTGCGCGGAACAGTTTATAACCTGTATTTGCATATAACAGACCGTCTGACAATCTGTTCAGAGCTAGTGGATAGTACTTAATGCATAGGCACAACAAAGTGATCATTTCGGTCCCAAAATCTATCATTTCTATATTTCGAACGCATCAGCACTTCAAGTAATCGTGGCCAGCTATTCACGGTTATTTAAGATGGAGTAACTGTTTACCACTTGCCATTAGGAAGACGTATTCCATGTTTACTACAATGTTAGTTTTTGACTTGCCGCAAAATTTCCCGTATTACCTGACTCTACGTTATTGAGTAGTGCAGTAGTTATGGGTCCTTTCGAGCGAGCCTGTCCCATAGATTATAGGCATGCAGGAAGCCAAACAGTCACTGCGGGAGCAAACCGATCAAGCGTAGACGGGCCAGGCATAGTGTGATGGTAGTTAGCAGAAGGGAAATCAGAGTAATCAGAAGAGGCTGAGCCTTGAGGAAACAAGGCACAGATTCGCAACGTACAGCGACGAAGCGGATTGGTTAGGACAACCGCGAGCGAATGAAGCCTGTATGCTGAACAGGCAGACAAGGAAGGGTTGATGAATAAGACGCCGACGATGCAGACGGAGTAGAAGTCAACTGAAATAAGCAAAAGCGACGAAACAGTGATCACAGACAGACCGCGAAATACACTAAAAATAATAATTAATTATTTTGAAGACAACACAAACAAATAGCGTTCCTCTAGATTTGTAAATATTAAACGAAGTGTTGCATTACCAATAACAGATTTTGTTTTGGTCCTTGGAGAGCTACACGACAAGTAGTAATGAGTTCAAGCGGACGGTAAGCTTCACGAGGGTCGACTAGTTGCTCAGCGGTAAGTAAAGCTAGGGCTTTCCAGCCAATCAGTGTGTCGTAACACTGATGTTTTCAGGGGGATTGCAAGTGACATACTTGGTTGTTGAACTCCTCGTTGGCTTTCGGTTAGGGTCCCTTTGCAAATACTTTGAAAATATAGGATTGTTTGATTTGTCGCTGAGTGCCCAGCGGATCGGACCAATTCCAGACAGCTATGCAACGAAGTGATGCCCACAATCAGATCAATTTGCACCGTATTGATGCGCTTAAAATTTTGTCTGAAAACCAATGATTTGATTAGAAGATTTTGGTGGTAAGTAATCAGGGTATTTTGTCTAAGTAATGCTTAAGTTGCTAACCGGGTCCATCCTTGTGTGTTGCTATTTGAAATCTAAGCTAGAATACACACTATGGAGTGAAACGCTGTGATTCCAAACATTTAGTAAATACTTGTACACAGTTTCCACTTATTTTGATTTCCGTAACTACCGTACATTGGACTTCATAAGCATAAAATTCAGTGACGGACTCCGTTTGTATTGATCGGGGCGAAGGAAAACGGAACCTGAAGGAAGCACATTTTGAACGCTGAATTAATACATAAATAAAACGTTTCTTCTCAACAACGTGAGGCACGCCTGCACAGGCAAACTCATGGTAAGAGCGAGTGATGCTCTGTCCCGACAGTTCACGTACAATCTATGTGCAACTGAAGTCGACTGTCTGCTTTTGTCTAACGCTCCCCAATTACGGCCTCATTATCCGCCATTTGTTTTATCATTCCTGGCAGAGGCTCTGACCGTATTCCATTAGGTACATCTGGGATATGTGCTAAATTCCACCGACGGATTACCTACCGGTGTGATCGTAGATCCCTCGCCACCATGACGTCGTCCCAGGATGAGTCAAGGTGAACAAGGCACTGGAGCGGCGGTAGTGTGGGAAAAAGCGAATCCACCGTTTTGTTGTTCCCTACTGCACGATGCGCAACAACGCGTACCGACTGTTTGCATTGGTTAAGAGGTCACGGATTCTGTGAACAGTGATGTAGGTCGCTCCGCATCAAACAGGTGGCACTATTTGTGGGACAGCTATCACGCCATTCTACGCAGTGAGGGAACGGAGACAATAAATTTAACAGAAGCTTCATTAGGATAGCTAGTTTTGGAATCGAGCAGTGGGATATTCTCGGCCCGTCCGGTATGATTTATTTACGCCTGCCGATCGTGTCACCCTATTCACTTTCAGTCATCAGCTTCACGTTAATTTAAAGGGTATCACGACATGTGATCATCTGTTGAAGACCGGTGATAGACAGATTTGCTGTTTGCCACTGTTAAGCTTAGGGTTGGCCATTGGCTGCATCCGATTCAAGCTACACTCAAAGATGGACACTCGTGCACGAAGTCGTAGGCAGTTCTTGTATGTAGTATTCTCGTCTCACTGCGACAAAACACTTTTTCGAACAGTTGAGGTGAAAAACCGTAACAAAACCTTAGATCCGTTCACTTCCTCCATACATATTTCTGCGTTCAAGGGATAACTGCGCCACTTAGTTTTGTATTTTTTCTGTTTGGACAAGATTTCGTGGAATTTGAAGCAATCCAATGTAGAGAGGTGCACAGAGCAGTCCCTTGGTATCGTGTTATGACACACATGGAAAGAATCCTAGTATGGTTGTACCTGTAATCCGTGTATCGATATTTTGTAACGACTGCTCTGTTGAGTATGTGTGATTCCTTATCCTTCTGTAAAAACCTAGCAGTCGATTACCGAGCTCATAGCATAGACCCCAATATCAGGGTGTTGCGCATGTCACAACACTTGTAATTAAGTCATGCGAAATGCAAACTGCACCTGTCACGTGCGCACCATGTGCTGTCCATAAAGCGACCACTCGTAATGGTGATCACAAGCTGATTACTAATTACGCTAAGATAAAGCGTCTTTGTGTTCCTCCGGGAAGTCGCCCCCATGTGTGTCACGGGTCCGGTTGTGCCACAGTGCAAACTGATATCGATTGCATGGGGCGAAATACCTCACCCTCATGATTTTGCATTATCAGCTAACCATGTGGGAACAGTGTCTGCAGTTTGTCTGCCGCGTATGTGACCAGTTTGTGCACATTCATGTAAACTGGAGTGAACAGCAATTGGCGGCTTCCAAGCACGAGACCTCGCTGATTTATGGACCCACCTGATTCATCCAAACCATCACTGACTGCAGTTTCTACCGTGCCAGATTTGGGAAACACCGGAAGTCACTGTGATTTCGTTGTAACTATGGATGCTGTAGGTTCTCAAAATCTAAAAAAAGGTTTTATGACCTAAACATCACTCGTGTTCCCCTCCCGTACAACCACGTTGGGCTATGAAGCGAGCTGCGGCCGCATTGAATTAGTAACTGACTCCTTAAAGCCGGTGGATTTATTGGCCTTACCCCCACACCAATACATACGAAAGGGGATACGAGAACCGGAGCAAAGATTTGTCTTTTAGTGGGCTTATACTGTATGCATAGATCCTGTGACACTTCATAGCCTGACATGTGACGTAAGCGAATGAAACCCAATAGGTGCGTATACATCTAATTTAAGTTTGCTGAGCCATCAACACTAAACACAGATCTGAACTATTCGCTAATAAGAATGGTTCTGAGGCACAAGTACAAGACTAGATCCCTGCCAAGTTCAAGTTTAGTATGATTGGAGCGGTAGAGACATCCCACGAGTGTTCGTTCCTGAGGGCGTGACTGGGCCTGGGTTAGACAAAACGATATGTATTCCTGACTAACCTCACTCAATAACTACCCTATTCAATTATTTAATGCTCACGTGTCAAGCATTAACAAGCGCCATTGTGTCTGTGATGTGAAATAGGAAATATTAAGTAATGGATTTCAAGAAGGGAGTAACGGAACTTTGTTTAAGCAGGCGGACTCAAATAAAGGTAAGTGAAAGTTTGTAGGGAGGACTCAGTCAGAAGAAGGAGTAAAGTTGAAATACCCACCTACGAGCACCTAGTTGATTCTCAAAGCTCGTAACTATGTATGTTTCAACTACAGTCTCTGGCGATAAGTTCCAACGTTCATAACTTACTTTGTTGGAGATAAACAGGCGGGTCAAGTCCGGATCGATCGTACACGTGAGGATGCTATGGGCAATAAAATAAGCACACGGTCAAGGCAGTCTGGGGCTGCCCAATACCGCTCCGATTGCACTGCAGGCTTACTTGAACTCATTATGTCTATAATGACACTGTGGAAGCCGTGTGTTGCCATTCTGCATGAATAGCCGATCTCATTTTATATGTGTTCTGTAGTAACGTTAAGCGCGAAAAATCCAATGTAGCAGTACGTGTGACTCAGGTTTTGGTACACCTTCCGCCAATCTGTGTATTTATGACCTAGTACAGACAACCGTCTCAAATTTTTATATGTTTGCTGACGACATCACGATTTGGAGCGGGATTCGAGAGAATGCCAACGAGCATCTACTTCAGAGTGATATAGACACAAAACATCAGTGGATAATGCAAAATTTCATGCACTTTAAGGTGAGTAAATGCAAGTTGCGCTCCAATCGACACCATAGAAAGTAGTGATACAGAATCGAAACACATGTACTGCAGCCATCTGGAGTCAAACGTGATCTGAGTGTCCTAGTTCAAGATGACCTTGGTTGTGTCAGGCACTCCTAAAAGTTGTCAAATGCTGGTAACCAATACGTCAAGCTGTTACGGCGGGCGTTCATTTAAGTAGATATATATGTTTTCTGCCCGATATTCAGTGCTACGGTTTGCTCCCATATCGATTACACAGGTCGAACGTGACAGGCATGGCTGAAGCACCTCTTAACCGCACTGTCGCAGCCACAAGGTCAAGCAACCAAATAGATTAATGAAATATCCAATCTTCCATATCAACAGAAGCTGAAATTTTTGGGAGTATCCAGCGGACGGTATCGCCGATTATGAGAAGAATCGCTAAAGGTGTTCTTGACTTTACACAATCCAAATAAGATGTGTTACTATTTACTGAAATTAGACAGTTATACTAACCTTAGAGATCACTCAGTGAAACTGGCAGAACATTACAGCCGTCTGGAGTGCCGCAGGAGTATCTTTCTTCTCGTCTGTGTCCCCGTGTAATATACTCCCCTAGTTGGTCATTTCTGCGCAGAAACTAACCATAATTATATGTCGGCTGAATGACACACTCATCCACTTAGACTTTGTTATTTAGAAATAGACCTCTACGGAACTCCCGATATTTAGATTTATTTGCGCTTAATTTTCGATGTACTGAAACCACAAGTATTGCAGAACTAGGGCGTGAAAAATGACACTATTTTCTTTTTATTGCTGACTGATTTTTTCGATAACCCCACTAGACCACGCAACGGGACTCGTAAACGTGTACGTCCTAACCCGTGTAAATTCCTTGTTGATTGGCCAGTGATTGTGTAGGTATATTGCTGCTCTCACGATACCTAAAAACCACATAAAATAGAAGGTCCAAATGTGTATTCTCGATCTTATACAAGGCAGGCTAAGTGAGATTCTCGCTTTCTCTTACGGTCATATCTCAACATGATTTGCAAACTATTAACCGGAACTAGATGTTTTACCTTGGTTTACTGTTTGGACAGCAAGTAACACCTTTTGCAAATGGATCCGATTTAGTTAAAATAAACTACGATTTCCAACACCGTTCGTTACTTTGAGTGAGGAACATCTACACCACCTCCACCACAACACTACACCGATTGCGGTAAGCACTTCAGTTTACTACACATGTATTGTAATTTCAGCGATTAGTTTATGCTCTTTGGTTCATTTAAACTTGCAACCAATAAGTGTCACTTAGGAAAGCAAGGAACCACGCAACTGTTAATACTGTCTGTGATTTTCGTTTTCATCGAATTGAGAAAGGGAAGAGTAAGTGGTTCATCTAACAGCAGTGTGACCGCGTTTACTTACCGGACGCATTTGAATGGTACCCTGACGTTGGGGAAGTATTTATACAGTCAATCACACACTTCTCATCTTATGTAACTAGTTGCTACCGTCAGCTCTATTATCTGTCATATCCACCGTGCAATCAAGCAAATTAGCTATTTGTTTCGCTCAGTCTCTTCAAACTGGTCCGCTGTTGCGCTTGGTCAATGGTTTGAGTTTTACAGGGTTACAATAGGGATCGTTTTGAGGATATGTTCATCTGGGACTTTCTGTCACCGTATGCCATCAGTTTGCGGGGATTCTCATTTGATTGTTTTCGGTCCTGCTTGGTGGTGTCATGATAGAGGCAGTTTGATAGGGGAGGAGTATGAAAAGGCTCAAACAGTTAGAGACACAAATCAAAATCAGCAGAGTACTACACAATAGACTAATAATAGACTAATAGACTAGAGTAATACAGTTGGAACTATTTGTGAGCAACAAGTTTTGGAGTGGCGAACATAAGGAAGAGACTATATTAAGGTAACTCCAGTGGATCATCAAACTCAAATTGTTTATCAGAATAATATGGGCAGTATTCGCCTCGTAGGGATTTAAGGAGTAGTGTAGTGTCTAGACATTCCTTGGTCTAACTATGAAAGTGAACTAATCAAGATGTGGTTTGGGCTGCCATTTAGTTGAGATGCTGGGTAAGCTCAGTTGCATTCCTTTCAGCCTCCACTGGTAAGTGGATATTTAGAATGTGCTTGAATATGCACGGTAATGTTGAAAAAAAAGAACTAAACAGATAAGTAGCCAAAGAAATAAGCACCTATTCACTGCAAAGTCAGAATTTATTGAATGGAACGTAATCTTTTAGAAAAAGCCAACTGAAGAGTGTTTATGAACGTGCGCAACAGTTAACCGATTTTTGGTGTATTGTTAGTGAGTAAAGGCACCACAACTAAGATCAAGGCCTTGGTCTGAGGAATAAGTTAATGAGAAATATCGGTAAGACAGTAGAACGAGAGAAATGAAGTAACTAAGTACCAGGAACACAGCAGATTCAATGCAGAATGAGGTAGGGCTAGAAGGAACAGGTGAAGTAATACGGTCACTCGTGGAATCGTCTCTAGGGGACCTGCTTCCATGCGGGGTAATGCCTCAAGAGGTTGCACCCACACCTCCACACCCCATCTGGCCAGGTGTCGGTGTAGTTTAAAAGCACGCTCTCCACTACGGATTTCATTCATCATATGGGCAATTGCTTTTTTGGGGTGAGCTATTTACTCAAGACAGTCAGTCCTTTCGTCATTCGTATTTGTTTTCTGGCGTGCATTGTGACCGGAAACACCGGTTGGCGTCATACGCCAATAAGTGTGAGTTCAGCAGTTCCTATTAAATTAATTATTTTATTTCTTCGCACCTTTTGTATTCACCAGTGGGTCTGTTGGCGCGGGTATATACGTTACTTAGAGGCTTCAAATCATCACCTAAGTAGATCAGGCCACTCGTGCCCAACAGAATAACAGGAGAATAAGATGAAATGGTTAAATTAGGGGCAGAACTATCAACGAAATACGTAGTCAAAAAGCATGCCTCGCGACATTGTGGGATGCAATGTGATTGGTTGTGCTAAACTCTTGTAGAGGTTTAGAATCACAGGTATAGTTAGTAATGGGTTGGCTTCTGTTTTAAAACGCACTAGTTGATGCGATTTATGCGGATGACACCACCAAGTAGAATAACCGGAAATATATGGGGGAGAGCTAAATCAAGAGATATACGTTTGTAGTTTCTCCTCTTACAAGTGGGTTTTCAAGGGTGGCCATTTCAAGCATAAAATTATGGCATGATGTTGTGTGGTGAACCTGCATTTTAGAACATTTATAGTGTGCACCTGATGAAATTAACACATCTGTAGGCATTTGAGGATCGAACGCTTGCAATATGTTTTGATTGGTGAGAAAAGCACTTAAGTTCATTCTAATTTTGTAAAGGTTCTCATTTGTCCGTACTTTCAGTGGTAGCTTGTTCCAAATGCGGTATACCTTACCAGGAGGAAGTAGGATCGGATGTTTAAGTTCCGCTCTTTTACGGGTAGTGAGTAATCACTATTTCTAGTAAAATAGGTTGAAGAATTTTGCAGCGTAACATCTAGTCCGGTCATGTACACCCGGTAATGTATAATGTTGTAAAAAAGAACTAAGTTAGTTCTCAGGCAGCGCAGCCATAGAAGTTCATACATTCTACAGGCAACTTCACACATGGTGCTAATATATTAGCTTGTCAAACAATCAAAATAACGTGTTATGCATTCAAGCTCAGGTAGGTATCAACTCCTTTTCTCCCTGAGGAGTTACATGCACGCATTATCAGTGACATTCTTATTGGTCATGGGACATTAGCCAATGGGGCTCCCTGGATGTAAGCACAGGAATAGATGTATGTGCCCCTGGGGGACAGGTATGCTCCCGAGTAGGTTGACACCTTGCTGTTAACGGAAGGCAGACAGGGATGAGAGTGCCCGTGCTAGAGGTCACCAACCTTACACCTGACTGCAGCTGGTCAACCTAGGATGAGGTATTTGCACGTTTTACCTCAGCATATCTGTAACACATATTTTGTCGGAAAGAGCTACCATTGGTTCACATTCTGACCCGGCCGGTAGCCGGTGTCCCTGTGCCAAATTTCTAGCTCATGTCCGAGCTGTCTGCTCGGTCCAAAGTGCACCGTATCAGTGGCACATTTAGGCTCCAGGTAAGTTTTGCCTGTGCTCGGAACAATATGCTGTGTGACAATAATAATAATAATAATAATAATAATAATAATAATAATAATAATAATAATGGGTATATTTCTCATCAAGTGACACTATTTGGCACAGAACATACACGAACAGATGCTGTTATGCTTTTGCAAGAGCAATATTACCTTATATTCTTGTACATGCGTGCATTTCTGGCAAGGTCTTTGCCCCATCTATTCAGCTTATACGATGCTAGGAGGCAAGTTTGCATTTTGCGTATGTTGCAGCCACTGAGCACTAATGATATTGCATGAATTGGTGATACTACACCCATTAGACATTATCTGGGCTTCCATTGAATGGACGTTCAGATAACCTTTCCACGTAAAATACGACATAATGGTGTCCAGGCAGAGGTGGCTTCCCAACTTACTGCGAAAGGATTGCACAGTCTCACACGACCTAATGGTGAATGGCAACCGATTCCCCAGCGAAGCATATTTGTTGAGCCGAAAGCTAAACCGCAAATATGTCTTGACTCGTGGTGTAATCATGGTAATTATTTTGTCACCTACGTCTGGCGTGTAATTGTGCTGCAATGTTACGGATGAATCGATGGCAATGAGTATAACCATACATGAGATTGTGTAGCCGTCTCCAGTTAGGTTTTAGTCTTCGCAGCCAAAGCCGATGGAGATGGAGTTGATGGCATCGCTCCCGAGAGCTTACGATAGACTTTTCTCAATATATGCTTAGTAGGCGACCGCTGAAGTTTTCTATCGATGTTCCGGATGATTTCCTCATATTGCCTCAGGTTATACTGCGATACTCCAGGATGGGATTTTTACTAGTTCAACTGTAGCTGTGATTGTATGCATGTTATGAGAGAGGTTAGCAAAGGCTTGTCTGGTTCGTGGTATCGGATACTAAATGTGTTCTAAAAACATAAAGGTACAAGTATATCTGATTTCAAGGTCACGGGTAGCATATTGTACACAGATGCGTTCGCTGTTACGTGTGATGGATTCTTCGGCTGTCAAGCGAACGCAATCTATGATACTTGACTGTTGTGCTTGAGACGTCATCATCCACTGTCGCACCAAGTAGCAAATGAATGAATGTATTCTTGAATGAGTGGTAGTACATTCGGCAGCTCAACTCCTCGGTACTTGTGGACACAGGTTACAACACCAAAAACTAACCATGGCACGCCATGTTTGTTAACTGAACTGCTGTCATTGGCATACAGAAGGGAACTTAATGTACCAAGAACACATCCTTGTATAATCCAGCTGGTAATTGGATGCGGGAAAAACAATAGACATCCATG
>CALYDF020009773.1:0-10524 GCA_944474145.2 Dicrocoelium dendriticum
CACGAAAGACTGTACTGTACTGACTGACTACTCTAATAACCTGGCGGTCGGTACATATTATGAGTTCCCGACTCCACTGACGAAGTGAAAGGCATGCTACCATAGGTAATGGTGCTATCGGACTACATATATAACGTTGACTACGGTCATTATTAAATGTTGCTCAGTCCGCAGTTTGCGTAACAGCCGTGCAAGCACATGCCGTGGAGTGAAGCAACTACTCACTAAGCAGACCACTAGCAAAGGAACGCTTTCGCCGGTTCCACCGCATTTCCAACAGCAATACATTGTCCATATAATAAGGGATGAAGGTGGATGTTACACAGGAAAGTGTTGTTCAGGCCCATTCAAAGTGCTCACGCTGTTGTTGAGGACAGTATAGGTTTGTCGCTTCAACCCAGTGGATCACTGAGGTCCGGGCTATATTCCATGCAATGGCAATAGAAATGGGACATGAATACTGGACGTACCTGCTTACGGGTTTCATTCTTGCCGCTTCCAGAGGACAGCTGCGAGGGACCATGAAAAGACATGGGGATACAAAGGGCGAGGGTTATTATGCGTCCATACGTACCACAGAACGAACATGACTTACCCTTGCCTGTGTCACTCCATGGTGGAGCGTGGCATACAAAATAAACTGGCACTGAGAATGGGGCTCTGTTGTCATAGATAGCCAGGGACGCATAATCGTCGTTCGTAGAGCCACCCACTAGGCTGCCATGCGGTATGCTCCAAGCAGTACCCAGAAGCTGCCAAGCAGCGTGGGTTACCATCCTGGGAGTCATGCCGCTGCAGCGCCAGTGGGTGGCCCTAAAAAGGGCCGGTTTCTCGTTCTCATTGGCATGGAAGAAGAGGAATTGGGTTAGAAAATGTGAACTCACATGCAAAAGACGCACGTATAGTGCTCCTGGTCTGCGGTGTATGCGGCACAAACCTGATGAAGCCACCGGTTGCATTTGCAACACATCACCCAGTGAACGGTGTCTCCATCGGTTCTCGGTCCGTCCTCCGTATCGCAAATGATGCAGGCGTTTTCGTTGTTGTTTGCAGGTTGTAGGTTCGCAGTTCTGGCGCGTTTAGTCACAGTTTTGCAAACTGCGGAGGTGACAGTCGGCATGCGTCAAAAGTGCAGGGAGTGCGTTTCCGTTGACAGTTGCGGGGCTTCCATCACCCTAGGTGAAAGCGACTGCTTCCTTTTTGTTGCCTTGGGCCGTGGATGCTGCGGTATAGCGTCCGTCTGGTGGACGTTGTCAGGGAGACAATTTCCAATGGACACCAGTCTCTGCCTCCGAAGTATGGTATTTAGGTTGCTTTGGTAGAAATACTCTGCCTCAAGCAATGCCATTGTACCCAGGCTGGTCATGGCAACGGGTAAATCACCGAACAGCCGGTTAGCATGAGACAACTTTTCCTCACGCGTTAACATGACGTGCGTGGAGGCAGAAGTGGAGGGCATCGGTTCAACTTCCGCTCGGAAGGTTTCCCCATCAGGGATGGGAAACTGATGGTCCACCATGGACCAACCGCTTCTGTGCATAAGTGGGGTAACGTCTGCGGTTAACATCCCAGCTACTCGCACAATGTGTGCGCATGGCATATCCCATTGCCTAAGGAAACTGCAATCACAGGCCATCTCATTACCCATGAAACGGTGTGCTTTCGGTCTCCCTTACGTAATACGTCATACCCAATGCCGTTCGGCCGTATTGAGGTGACCGTCTCTGAAGAAATGTGCCGCATAAATATGGCAGCAGCATAAGTAGAAAGGCAGGAAACCAACTCCCGCACCTGCCCTGTTGCCGGAATGGTGCGCGATTTTGACATCTGCAATTTGCCCAGTGACGTGGTCCAACGTGATTCCGCATCGCGTGCTCTACGTACAACGGCCTCCAAAAGTTGCAACAGCGATGTCCTATCCTATCCTATCCATGACTATAGTCTTCGCTGACAAGGTGGTGGGAAACATTTCCGACATGCCCCAAGCAACCTCCAGGTAACTGCATGCTGTCTCGTTGGGCATTTAAGCGTAAAACACGCTGCGACCTACGCCGAAACCGTCAATCACCATACAGTGCCAAAGAATATAACCACCGCAGTTCACCTGCTGCGTCGCATCCGCAAAAAGTACGTCGCCGTATTTCGCCGCTATGGAAGTCATTGAAGCAGGAACGAAAAATACGAATCGCACTTGTGACCCATCTCTTTCGACACGCACAGCGCCGTTCTTACTCAACAATTCCGCTACCGCGTTTACATCACTCCCCTTAGATACCCCTCCTAAGCGATGGCGGAGGGAAAATAGGTCCCGTCGATTCAGTCGTTTGTTATATCTTTCCAGGACATAGTCTCGCAATTCTCCAGTATTACGGAAGGACTGCATTAAATCAAACACTTGCCGCTCCGCCTCGGGAGTCAGACGCCGGTTACCAACGTACAAACTTGGATTCCCCAAGTGAAAATTATGATTATGCACCAGACAATGCGAGCCTATCTCATAGTAATTGCCCTTAGCACTGATGGATATGCTCGCTTTACAACCGAGGCTGACATACCTATGAAACATGAATTACGCATAAAAAACCTTTCGCACTTACCGACTGCCACCGTCCCCTTTCCGGGTGCAATGGACACAACGATACTGTACCCATTTGTACCGCATCCCATCGGTATCAGTATCATCCACAGCCATTGCAGCGAAACCGAAACAACACCTGCGCACTAAAACAAAAACCATCATATACATCGTAAAATAATGCACCACCATTTTCAGTTCCCCTAAATCAATAAACCTTTATTACACCCTTAACAGGCCTTAACAACGTACTTCATATCATTCATCCCCATCAGCCAGTACAGCAAACAGTACCGCCCCCAAAATATGGGAGCTGGGCTCTAACCAAGGGCGGAATTTTAGTTACGGGCCAAGGTCAAATGGAACAGCATGTAGCAATTAGGCAATGGCGAGCGTTAAGAAATAATTAATGAGTTTTCACTTAGTATATTTTTAGTGAGGTAAAGTTAAGTTAAGTTAAGTAAATATTGTACCGAGTTCGAGTAAACACTGACCGCTTATAAAAGGCCGTCGCAGTAGCCTGCTGAAAATTCTTCACATCCTGTTCCATGTCCGCAAATGTTCGCGAATATATAATTTCACCAAACGATTAAACGAAGGAAGATCGTCCATCATGATGGCAGCTTCCAACGACGCGCCGCGGCTCATAACTGCACTTCGTTAGCTGCTTGAACAACAACAGTGTTAAAAGCGACAAACTTTAATATTACCACGTACCATAAATGCTCCTGAAACTCTTCATTATACACCACACAACATCAATAAGCAACATAGTCCACATGTAGCATGCCGTACCAAACCACCCTCACCAAATTATCAACAAAGCACTTTGGTTAGAATCCCGGTCCGCCAAAATATGATAAGATGTTTTCGATTAATCCGACGCTCTCACAAGTGTCGTGCAAAAAATTTGACTTTTGTCAAATTTCGCTCGTTGGATTTATACCTCTTGAATTTGCAGGGATCTTGTTGTTTCTTATGTAACTGTGACAATTTAACTTGTTAACTGCTGTTGCGCCAACACCTGCTATGATTGGGAGGTGATGGAGCTGACAGAGGCCTTTCCTTCTGCTCTCTACAATACAATGATTACAATGATCGTTTTTCCCGGATTACGTCCTACGCGTTTTCGGGTACATAACAACGTCGTCCATCTTTTTCGGGTTCAGCCTGGCTATTTTTTCGGTAACTTTGTGTTTGTAATCCGTTTTGCATCTTGTTTTAACCCATAATTGTTTCTGTTGACTGCCGTGCAGGTAACAGCTTGTCGGTTTTACGTTTTGATACTTGTTTCACGCTCTTTGAAAGCGTCATGTCCATTTCACTGAATACCGGCGCTAATGTGTCTTCGGCTGCATTGATCAGCGAATCTAATGCTGTATGCTGCTCAAAGCCCGTGACGGACGAGTTTGGTGGCATGTAGTGCTATGTATGCAACTGCTGGTACCATGAGATCTGTACCGATTTGAGCCCTGTTCAGTACGCAATGCTTTCTACTAGCGATAACATGCTGTTCAATTGTCTTCTATGCGGTAGCCGTCGATCTACGCGTCTTGAGGTTAATGAGGAGACATCGAGCAGTTTTGGTCCTTCATCACATCTCTTAATCGGAAATTGGAGTTACTGATAAGGAATATGGTAGTCTCTGTTGATGCCGACTCATTGGAGGAAGACAAGAAACTAACCTCAATTACTGTCGATGAAAATCCGACTGAGGTGATGGCTACCGTGTCGTGTGTCCCAGCGGTCCAGAATGCCTCCAAAGGGGCCTCTGATGTCGTACTGGAAGCCATCCAAAGCGAGACCGATTTTAGGACACCTGGGCCCAATAAAAGCAAGAGGAAGAGGGCTAAAAAGTCCGTAAGGCTGCCTCAAAGCCTGAAGATACTGAATCATTAATTCATTATACACATCAGCTAGAGGTGGGAAAACATCTCTGCTATTTTGCCGCATTAAGTTATTGGAGGTGAAACACAAAGCTCCAACTCCGATCACCCCAGTTCCATTGGCGAAGCATCGCGCCGTGTCGACTTCGGCCACACCCAAAAAGTCTGAAAATACTAGACCGGGGAGGGAATTGGGGCAGAAAATAAAGCCTCAACCTCAATTACTCCAGCTCACTTGGCGAAGAAACGCGCCGTGTCATCTGTCAAACCGGTCGAAAGTGGGGTCGCGTCAAAGACGCGTGGAGTGAATACGCCTCGTCGAGGTGATTCTTTTACTGATAGTAGCATTATCTTTCGTAACGTTGCTGAATCCGCGGCAACTGGATGAACTCCAGTGGTTCAAGCTCTGCGTCAACAAGATGCTTCCACCTGATTTCCCCGATGTCACTATCAGGAAACTAACTAGATTGAGGAACGTCCCTTTAGGCACCCCAAATCCGCGACCCCGACTACTTCGTGTAGTCCTCTCAACCCCGGAGGAACGCAAAGCGTTAGTGCGCTTTGCACTCAAACTCAAGGGTAGTAAGGTCAACGTTCAGCCGGACGCCCCACTGGCAGATCGACTGAATTTAAAGGAAGCCATCCAAAGACTCATGAGCACGCGGGCGGCTGGTGAGCAAAGCCCTCGTCTGCTGGGTTTTCAGGTGGTCAGCCGGAAGTCAACTCCTGCCCTACCACAACCCCTCCTGGTAGCGTACGACACAGGGCTGGTCGTGCCGAGTTCCTTCGGCTAGTGCTTAGTAATGTGCGTAGCCTAAAGAAAAAGGTACATGAGGTGGGTCTACTTGTAGACAAATCTCCTCCTGACATACTTGCTATCACCGAAACGTGTCTGTCCCGGATAGCACAGACGGTGAAGTATCTTTGCCTGGCTACGCACTGCTTAGATGCGATCGCTCCGTTGGCCGCCAAGGTGGGGTGTCGCTCTTTATGTGAGTTGTAAACTTGATGTTTTGAGGACCTGTGTGTTCCAATCGCCGGATCAAACTGTTGAAGCCCTCTCGACTATTGTGTGTACTTCCTCTGCACAGTTTATAGTTGTAGTGGTATATCGAAGTCCTGGAAGTATCTTCAGGGAGGTTATTGAATTTATTCGTATTTAGGCTTCCAATAGGTATCTAATACTGGGTGATTTCTACCTCCCTGGAGTCTGCTGGGCTGATCTATCCTGCAGTTTGGCGGCGAGCACTTTCCGTTCGGATCTCCTTGAGCTAACATGGCAAATACCTTTGCATCAGTTCGTGGACCTCCCGACTAGATATATGCGCAACCAAATTCCGTCTACCTTGTATCTCATTTTTGCCAAGTCACACGATTTCGTAAGTGATATTACCTACGACTGTCCTCTAGGAGCCAGTGACCATGTCTGCATATCCTTTCGATGTGCTCTAACTAATTGTCATCAAGCTACCGCTGAGGCATGTCCAAAGCTTAATTTCTGCGTTGTGCGTTCACCGTGGCTGACACCGTAGAGACAGCCTGGGAGAAGTTTAAGGTATACCTCGCCGAGGTCTCTGCTCCCCACATCCCACTCACTAAGAGACGGGTGACAAGGACGCAGCCTCCATGGATAGATCATACAGGTAACTACCTGCTCAGGAAGCGCTCTAACTGCTGGCGAACTTTCCAAGCGGTTTCATCAATTAACACCGAATGCTATCGACAGGTTAGAAATAAATGTAAGCATCATCTTAGAACTCTTCGTCTTTAGTCCGAGGTGGATTTGGCTAATGCAGCTGTAACAAATCCAAAGACGTTCTTTGCTTACGTAGAGACGCAGCGGTACAAACTCGTCTATACCGGCTTTACTACGAGCGGACGGGACCCAAGGGCATACCGACTATGATAATGCCTGTATACCTAGCGAACAGTATACTGGTGTCTTTTCTCGTGAGGCCTCTCTACCTCAGGTTGAGTTGGTCACAAAGGTTCCAGTGAATTCTTGCCTAACTGAAATCAGCATAACGGAGACACAAGTCTTCGGGCTATTACAAGGGCTAAATCCTTCCAAAGCTTCTGGCCCTGATTCAATTCATCCGAAGCTGATGCATGAATTGGCCGCTGAAGTAAATGGCTTTTTGACATGCATGTTTACAATATCAATCGACAGCTGTGCCTTATCTTCGGAGTGAAAGAACGCAATCATCTGTCCGATTTTTAAGGGCGGGGACAGAGTTCTGCCCGCGAACTATCGGCCTGTCAGCTTAACAAGCGTTGTAGTTAAGTTGTGTGAAAAATTGGTCAGGGATGCGGTGGTGAATCACCTGATTAAGGTTAACCTTCTCAGTGCGGCCCAGCACAGATTCCGTAAGGGATTTCCTTGTCTGACAAATTTACATGTAGCTCGTGAAAGCTGGGCTGAGGCAGTAGACAACGGTCACGCCATCGACGTGCTTTTCGTCGACTTCTCGAAAGCCTTTGATACTGTCCCACATCAACGAATTTCACTGAAGTTGAGATCGTATGGGATATCTGGAGCCGCCCTTAAATGGGTTTCTGCTTTCCTAGTGTGCAGAGAACAGTGTGTACGCGTGGGGCGTAGCCTTTCGCTTAGACAATCTGTTCTTAGTGGCTTTCCGGAGGGCTCGGTTCTAGGGCCGTTGCTTTTCGCAATTTATGTCAATGAGCTACCCCAGGAGCTTGGAGTACCATTGCTATTGTTTACTGATGACCTCAAGCTCTGGAATATTGTGGATATCCCTGGTGGCTCTGAGGCACTTCAGAGTGTCTTTGATAGGCTCTGGGATTGGCCAACCTTATGGTTGATGCCGATAAATGAGACGAAATGTTCTGTCCTCCGCATTGGAGGTGCTAGTCCTCCCACGCGCTATGTAGTTTGTGGCAATGAACTCCCTGTTGTCATTCAGGAGGTTGATCTAAGTATCATCCATACCTCATTGCCTCACTCTGGGGACAATTGGAGTAAGGCTGGTTGTAGAGGGTTCCGTATGATGTGTTTTATTCTCCGCTCCTTCGGTGTCCTAACGGCCAATATTTTTGTGAAGCTGTTCTCAGCTTTCGTGCGACCTCACTTAGAGTACTGTATCCAGGCTTGTCAATCTTCTCTTTTAAGGGACGAAATGGAACTGGAGAGTGTTTTGCGAGTGGGTACAAGGTTAGTGCAAGGATTACGGGGGCAAACGTATCCCGAACGTTTGCTTAGTTTGGGTATGTACTCAATGCGCTATCGCAGAATTAGAGGAGACTTGATCCTCACTTACCGTATCTTAACGGGTAAGGTCGGTCCAGACTTGTCCTGGCTATTTAGTCCCGCCACGTTGACTAGTCTCCGAGGTCACCCGTTGAAGCTACACAAACAGTGTGCTAACCGGGTAAGGACGGAAACTCGCTTGTCGCGTCGAGTTATTGAAAGTTGGAACTCGCTTCCGGCGCGCGTGGTTAGGGTCTACGGTAGGGGGCTTCGAGCGTCACTATGATGCTTTTGGGTGGCAGTACCAAACCTTCCCCTTCTGCTAACCGACTTGTATCTTCAACTTTTCCTTTGTTCTTTTTTAATTTTCTTCTCACCTTGGTATTATCATTATTTAACTGACATTCCTCCTCTTGTTTTCTTAGCTTACCCCTCATTATTTTAGTTCACATAAACCGGCCCGGCAGGGACTGCTGGGCAGGAAAATGTGGGCAGTAATTGGTTGGACAAGGTGTGATGCGGTCCCTGTCTTAAGCTTTTCAACATCTCAAGCAAACCTGTCAATTCCCGATCCGATGATACGCAGAAGAAAGAACCTTCAAGGTGTTATGCTATCGTTCCGGTCCCAACTGAACTTGAATCTGATCGCAAGTGGGGGATTGCCATTGGGATAGCTCGGCATTGGCTCTGTGGGATAGTGAAGGGTGGTCGCTCTCGTCCACATTGAACAGTATCAAAGTCTTGCGGTTGAATTCTGGCAAGCCACTCCTCCGAGGCGTATTGGTGCTTTGGCTGCATTGTGAGGGCCTCGGCTGTGTAACTTGTGTGAACTGGGGACCTGGCTTCTCCTGCGATTGCATGGCGCACTGAGTGTGCTTGGCGCAGTTTTTAGCACGGTGTTTGTCCCTCAATTGTTTGGGGGGTTGCGACATTTGCACCGTGGGATTTCGACACTGGTTCCTATGGTCTGCTCACTTGCTGGCGTGTCAACCGTTAGTTCTCGGGTGTTGCCCCCATCTGTAATCAGAAACGGATGCGGGTCGCGTGGAGGAGATGAGCCGAGGATCATAGGTATGGTGTCATCCGGCTCCTGTTCACCGGAGACTGCTCCTGCAGGCAGAGGGTTGCTTGAGCGAACACAGTCGAAGCATTGAGGTTGTGGTGAAGATGTAACTGAGATGTCGACTGATGCCAAGTCACGAGTATCAACACCTACGTTTGCTACTAATACGCCAAAAGGCAAGTCACAAGTGTCGACGCGTTTAGATGTGGACTTCATCGAGACTAGCAACTCCCTGTAAGAGTTTCTAAAGGCTGTCACATCTATAGAGCCAATAGGGCTGTTTTTGAAGCCTCTATGAAGTAACTCTGCGCAGTCATTGCAAACCCACTAAACTTTGGTATGTGAAGTGTAGAAGTCCACCTCCGGCTGTGTGAGTTTAGCACAACGCCCGTGGTACTGTCGCTCGCAACCAAGACAGCGAACATGTGGTGGCGACTCGGAAAGACAAACGTAGCATGTACTTATGGAGGAAACGATAAAGGAGAATACCCAGTCAGTCAGGTTTACCTCACATATAAAGTATCCTGATGCACCTTAGCGTCGGACGGCCGTAAATCCCGAGGTATGCCGAAATGTACGTGTACGTAGAGTCCGATCGTGAACCAAGCAGGCAGCGATGCGCACAATCACAATAATCCAGCGGCAACCAAGGAAGAACCACGGAAGGCGAGCGCGTAACCAAGTGTGTATATATAGTTAATTAAAACAAAGCTGTACAACAACTGCAGCGAAATAGGTAAACGTGAAAATGAAAAATAAGCAAAATATTTACAATCGCTACAACTGTTCCGTGCAATTGTTGGCATCGGGACGTTGATCCGATGGTGATTAGAGTGAATACAGTAAACACAGTAAACAATGTAGATGACAAGATGGGAAATCGACGTAGGGGAATCAAAAAAAAATTACACACGAGGTACTATAAACGATTATATGCAAGCAAAACGGCAAGCGATAAGGACCTAATGCGATCAGAATAGCAGATTCGGATGTAAATAGAGAAAAAAACCGGAACGGACTCACAGCGCATTCCACTCAATTTCAGGTCTTGATGACAGCGATCCGATCTTTGAAAGAAATGCCACCAACTGTAGTTTTCAATCTGTTTTCATATAATTGGGAAATCAGATGGTCCTGCAAGGCTAATTTTCTCGACTGACCCCAACGTCCAGTTTGGGGGGACCGTCTGAAGGGATCCAAGATATCTTGGATCAGAGAAAATTTAACAAAAGGCAAATTTCGTTTCAAGTGTTTATTCAAACACTGTTTTCCACGTTATTTCAGCTGAAAAGCTCGATCAGTATGGTACGCCAAAAAATCGAGTCACCGCGTAGTACTCACAGGAGTATCATCAGGAGTATCACTTCTTATCAAATCCAGGTGTTAGAGGTGGAAAAGGGATTGCGCGTAATTTCCGCTAATGTGCGCAGTGTTCGCAACACACTCGATGAAATTCAATTATTTGTTTCAGTGAATCATCCTGACATAAAAGCTTACCGAGACCTGGCAGTCTTTCGTTTCGACAGGCTGTGCTTAGCGGGACCAGGACTCTCACATCTGGCGGGAACGGGTTTGCGGGCCAAGATCAACCGGCACAGCCGGGAGTAAAATGGTAGCGTAGGATACTGATATGTAGTTAAATAATTTGTAAACAGTATAAAGAAACCAGTAGCGGATGTATAAAGGAATCGGGGTCCTGTAGCTTTTATAGTACTATAGTTTACCGTAACCTTGTTACCAGCTGCCCGAAGTTTCAAATTTCATAAATGGGTCTAAATTGGACCTAGGT
>CALYDF020009774.1:0-10526 GCA_944474145.2 Dicrocoelium dendriticum
TTGTGGATTATTTCGGGGCCTCAACCAGATACAGAATCGCCAGAACCTCTGTATTTACTAAGAAGCAACATACAACTACGCACCGAAGGCTCTGACCCAGTTAGTGGTAAACTCACTGAAAGAAAACTGCCCAAGTCGAAGAATTAATTGACATACATGTACCCAACATGATTTGTAGCCAACTGTTTCTACTTTCTACATATGAATGGGTTCCGGAAACTGCCTGTTTGGTTTTACACACTAGCGTAGTTTGTATAGCAAAGTAACCATGTCGATATTAAATAAGTACTCATTTATGAAGTATGTGGTAAAGATATTGCTAATTTCAATATCGCATACAACGGCTAGTTTCATTCGCATTTGGACTGTTCAGAAGGATGCGTTTGAATCCGAGACATACTCGCTCGTGGCTCACGTCTTGATTACTAGACCACTGAGATCCGCAACCCGAATATATAGCTTTTATATATTTCCATACTAATATATCCAAAGATTTTCACTGGAACAGTATGCTGACTGCTCATTTCAGCCGGTCGCAATCTGGCTGTTATTTTATGTTATTAATGAAAAAATATCCAATTTTGCTGTTTTTGCGATAGTCAGCTGCGTAACAAGACGATACAAGGTTACTCACGAAACAATTTTGAAGAAAACTTTTCCTCCATTCAAAATCTTAATTAGGTTGCTTTGTCCTAGTTCCGATTGACGGACATTGCCAGAAATGGAATCTGAAATTAATTAATACCAGCAATTCAACAGTTCATGTCGATAATGATAGTTGGCGAAAAGAAAAACCGTCAGGTGCAATTGATCCGCATACCACGACGACGGTTGAATGAAACACTCTAGGGAAGATATTTCTTCCGAGAATGACAGCCGTGAGTTTGTCCCTGAAAAAGATGGAAAAAGCATGGCATTTCATCGGTTTTGGTAGAGTGCTTTGCAAAATACAAGGGGCAAGATCCACAGAGCCTCGAAGGGAATTCGTGACCGCAGTGACAACGCTGCTCTCATGAACTCTTCGTTCGTTTTTAGTGTTGAGTGGAGAATACAGTATTCGATCTCGGCATCCCTGCTCCGGTTACCTAAACTTGAAGTTGCCAGCCAACGGCAAAACCAGTGGCGGAATTATGTGCGTGGGTCTGGTGACCCCAAAACGATTGTTCGTCAATCGTCAACCAGACCGGCACTACGGATGCAACTGCCAAGTGAGCGCAGCAGACTCATCCACTTTCCGCTTGTCAAGCAGAGACAAATCGGATGGGCGAATGGGTGAAGGAGAGCATTAGTGACACGTGTGTAAAGTCGCGTTGATGCCGTTGCAAAAAGAGACACGGCAACATTAAGTGTCCTTAATTTGTGCACTAATTCTTTCTCCATGTTGGACGTCAGCGAGTCCCAGAGCGTATGGCGCCAAGGTCAGTGGGAACGAGCGACCGAAACGGCTGCAGTTGGCAAACATACCCGCGCCTCCGTTGTCCAGCGTGGTTGATGTATAGTTGCCGACGGTTCAATGTTTCAAAACAAAAGCGACAATATCCACCAGATGCCACATCAGTTATTGTGTCGCTATCAGAGCAACTGATTTTGACAACCACAAACGTTTAGTTTAACCAAGAATTTCGTCACAGTTTGCCGTCCTTGGGCAGCAACATCATTGGAGTCCCGTCCGCTTTATGACGCTCGTACTACGGACACCTGAGAGTGAAGCCATTATCATTGAATGATTGCATAATGATGCAACGCTTGGGGCTGAAAATACGGCCAAGTTTGGGACTGAACTACATATTGCTGCGCCTTGTTCTAGTTAGAGAATTAAGATAAAGGTCACAGTAAAAATCTCGAGAAACCTGGCGTAACAAGGACATCTGTTGGAGGACGCTGACATTTGTAGAATCCGATGAGTGGTGAAACACCCCTGTAACTAGCAAAATTGCAATTTCCCGCGTTTACCTTTACAACTAAGTGCGTCCGCAGTCAAGCGGGGTGAAATTTTCGCAGTTGATTTGTCAGCATTGAAAAGGATATGTGCTGTCTTTTTGTGAGCAAATATGGTATGAAGGAGTATTGGTCGAATTCCGGCTAGGACAATGCCAGCAAGAGGGTAACATGCAGATACTCGTCAAATAGGCTGCAGCGGGTAGCTCCGTTGACATCGCACCAAAATAGATTGCAGCTACGATGATGTAACATTGTGGATGAGCAGTGTCATTATGGAACGTTGGATAAGTACGTCGCCCCAATTAGCGCGATGCGAAATATGGGATGATACAGGGTATAGGAGCTCGCATTCAGCTGTCAACTTTCCATCAGAGTACGGCTAAAATCCCGTGCATAAAGACAAGTGTATATGAGTTGGGTGACACATTCTTGATGGGGCGCACATGAGTTACACACTGCATTGTGGAATTGATTTCAGTGAAAAGAAACACAAGAGGTACGGTGATGTTACTGCGTAATCGCCGGCAACTTATGGCGAAATTTATCTAACTGAGCCGTTCTGAATCTTTTTCTCTTGTTTTCCTAATACCGTCACATTTACCATCTTGTTCGCCTTTACTTTTGCTGAGATAATGTGATTACACTAAATTGCGTTGAACATAAAAGATATATTTAATATTAGCATAATTATGTTTCTATGAATGTTTGAAAGATTACATGGATTCTGGAATTTATTAGAGAATGATACCATCAATCGCAAAGTGCGACACAGAGATATGCCCAGCAAGCAATGTCGCAACTCCAAGTAACTTGTAAACACAGCCCAAGAGAAATGCCAAGGTGGATGGCAAAGGCGATCTCATTCAAACGATTGTATATTCAGCAATGGTAAATATAATCATATTTCCTTCCTTGATCGCCCTTGTATCACCTTGGCTTCTGAAGTGTCGCTTACTGACAATCCGCTGAGGTACGTGTGCTTTCTGTTCAAGTATTTTGAGATGGGATTAAGTAGAGAGTTACGTAGTTGCTCATAATCGTATCAAATTGGTGTATGAAGTAAAACGTAAACGTCACCAGTGAAGATAAAATTATTGGTATGCATCAGGATGGCCATGCGAAGTAGGTGTGAATTTCATACGCTTTTCCGTGGTCGCCCACTCTACTCATACTCTGCAGTAAACACACGAGAACTCATCACAGAATGTGAGATCGAAAGAGAACGATCAGGAAATAGTACATCACGTACCTCGATTTAATAGGCAAATTCAGGGCTTCTTATAGGAAACTGATTATTCAAACCCAGTGTAGTGGTCATTGCAGACAACATGAAGAAAATAATGTACCGGAGCTAGAAAGTAAGTTGAAAATTCTACACTGCAGTCACCTCAGTAGGTTGTATACACACTAGAGTGAGTGAACTTCCGATTTTCTTCGCTCTCTACTTGACAGTTAATTCTGACGAAGCTGTTGGTTACTGGTGACTAAGGAGAATATAAAATGAAAAGCTATTGCGTTCTGACGCTCAACAACATGAGCTCTGCGTGTGGTTCCGCGCTTGTTTGCAAATGTTAAGTGGGTAGAGAGCACCGCAATCTAACTGGGAATGTTGTGTTAACCAGTTGATGCAACTGGTTTTGCATCACCAAATGAGCAACCTCTAGTACTGTTTATGTCTCCGTTACATTCACCGAAAATCATCAGAGTCCATCTAAAAAATATTTTGTTTTATACTGCTTCAGACACGTCTGAACAAGCGCAAGCAGTTTATTAGATAATTTGTATAAAGGTGCAATTTCGAGTGAGTTTTTAACAGCTACCCAAAGAATATTATGATAAATGTTAATGATAGTGTGTAGCTGTCCAAATTAAGTAGTTCGTTTAAGCAATCAAGCGCTTTCTAAAGCATGAGCTGGCATGCATTCTTCTGTAGAAAAAAAGTGTCTCGCTTGATGTGAAGCAAGATATAGTCCGAATCAGTTTGCAATAAAACAAAACTGCGTACTTACACTGCGGTTCAATTATCTTTACGACAATTCGCAAAATTGGCTGCATCGCAACTAGACCAACCGTAATCACCTGTTGTCACAACTGGTTGGTTGACACCTGACGGCTGGTGAAGCTGTCCGATTTAAAGGAAACGGACACTAAATTTGAGGACTGATCCCTGTGCTCCTCTGTAATGGAATCCATGTGGCATTTTGGCTGTCCTTATTGAGCGCATTGTTCTCTATATAACAGTTACTACACAGCCATATCTATCGCTCACATTTGCTTGGAAGTTTTGAAACAATAATTTAGTTTCCACGCGTGCCCGTTTTATGGAAACTTGCCACTTTATAGAGTACCATCAGTCCTCTAAAGGCGGCGTGTATTCACGGGACTGGCAAAGGAAGTCCTGACCTTCACGGCCAAACATTTCTCTCTGCTAGTAAAGAAATTATCGGGCTATATCAGTCAGATTTAAATCCACGATGGTCCGGTTATCGTTCCCCATGGCTCAGAGTCATAAGCTGCTGGCTAGCTGGCGGAAGCTGCTGGCTGCCATGGGTTAGATCCCCAGCAGGGGACCGAAGAAATGCGCACGGCAGAGGAGCGTCAATGGGGTAAAACGATTACCTAGTGCTTTCCCGGGTTGGTAAAATTCTGTTGCATACAATGAAACTGCAATGAATTACATAAGTAAATAAATGTTCTTATAGTTGTTATGATCTTGTTCCAATGTTGTCTACCCATCTGCTTTTGGTTTATGACTTACGCGTCCGAAATCTGACGGGGTACGTTCTGCAAATATATCCAAGGCTAAATTATCAACTTTTAATAGAGTAACATCTAACAATCGCTTCCCTAATTGGTGTTACTTCTTATCTACCTATCTTTGCCACATTGACCTCACTTCTCTTGAGAAGCTTATAAGGGTCGAATGGAGGTAAGTCAACTCCCCAATGACTCCCATAAGCCAATGAGCCAAATCAGACCATGCACTCGATTACCTCGTGTAATTTGCCTCAGCTACTCTTCAGGTGATTGGTCGCGCTGTTCACGACTTTTCATGATACTCCGGTGGGATGATATAAGCACCCCTAGCTAGAATCATTCCCGGTAGCTGCGGTAAAAACGGTGACAATCCTTAGATATTTGAGCAACATCAACTCTAACGATTGTTAAGTCAGTAGGACAAGCTAACAATTGTCACACTCCACGCAAACTGTCATAAGTCTAATTTCATCTGTTACCCACTTGTCCACTCAGCGGACATAGTAACGGCGATGATTTGATAACGCTACCTCTCTCAACTGATCCGATTGGTTGCCTAATGAGAATTTGCCAGTGGGTTTAAGGATGTAATCTGCGCACGGCTGTCAGGAATTGTGTTCATCTCCCAATGCGGAATACGAGTATTTGAATCCGTGATTTATGTGAAATTCAGGGTGTGTTGTGCCTTCTTGTCGCCTAGCGGTTTTAGGCAGAAGTACCTACAAAACAGATTCAAACTTCTTGGAGAGCCAAACTCTGCCCAAATTTTTCGCGCTATTCAATAAGTGCAGTAAAAAAACCGTTAGTTGACTACTTACGGGACTGGCCCAAAATGGTCAGCATACAGGTGCCTGGAAGCATAATTTTAAATATTAAATGATCAAGCAGATCAGAAAAAAGGCGGTCAAATTACAGAGGTGGAAAAGTTCGGCGGTTTCATCGTATATTCAACTAGTAATATTTCATTACCCAATTTAAATGTATGTGGGTGAATACGGTAAGTCCATGGTGTTTCAATCTAACTCTCAGCCTTGTTTATCTGCCTTAAACTCTCATCGTGCTGCTGCAGAAACTCGACTCAAGCACCTCCAACCATAATGGAAGCGGCTGTGACTACCGATTATGCACAGTTTGTCGCATTGTTTTGCATTAAAACAAAAGCAAACAATTCCTCTTTTGCCACATGAGATAGCGCATTCCGGAGAAGTAGCTTCGTTGCATTCTGATAAGAACAACGGAAAGATTTCCACTCTACTGTTTTTGAAACATGGGCCATGTTTACTATGGGTATTTTATCAAATTAATCGGGTATTAAATTTAGAGATAGCACTCAGTTCCTGCTATGCAAATGATCCAGTGCAAACTCCCATCATCTAGCCTTCCGTCACAAACGGATCGGCAAATGAGTTCATCACAACTATCTTACTATCCAGGTAGCCCAAATGCCATCCGAAACGTACCAGACTTACATTTCGTCCTCTTTTAACTCGGTAGCTAGTCATGACAAAATCAGTTATCTAGTAAACTCTTTGCTTCAAGATCCAAGTGCTTATCAGCCGAGAACGGCTTTGCATAGTAAGACTCGTTGAATACAAATCCCTGTCGGCTTTTCTGCCATCCAAAGATTTCGGTTTGCTCCAGATCAAAGTGGTGGCTTTCAGTACACATACGTACAGGTATCAGGGGGTTCCAATTCTGGCGTCAAATGTCTAAACTGTGTTTATGTAACCTTCTTCCGAGCATTCTTCCTGTCTGTCCTGCGTGATATTTTTCACAGTTTAGGTAACCGATTGTGTAGTTTGATTCAGTTGCAGGTACCTTGCTAACTTTACGATCCATCTTAAAGAAATTACATGCAATTTGCTCCGCTGGTTGGTGGGCAACCTCGGCACAAACCACACGCGTGCAGACATGGTGTAGATGACTGATATCGAAACCAAAATTTACATGAGAAAATAACACGCGGCTAAGTGCGGAAATTGAAAGCGGATCAAGCTGCTGATTTAAAATGACCAGATGCGTCGTAGTTGAACAAATTTCAATCGGAGCGATTACATTACGAGCAGTGTTTTACTATGTTCTGCTGATACGAAACTAACTATGATGTTCAGGTATCCGGTCGGATTTGGGTTATTAATTTAGTTGACAACTGGGATAATAAATAGTGAGCTTTCAGTTGTACTCTACTGGTTACACCCAAGCTTCCATTGCAGGCTTTCCGTAAGTTACACATTTGTCACAGTACTATGTATTAGTAGCTCATACTTTTACATATGTACTGAAAGGTATGCTTTATTTCTGCACAGTCGATCACCTTTGGACGGTGGTTTAGCTATACCAAATGTTGAATATGAATAAATATGTAAAAAAGAGCAATGTGGAGTCAAAGTAACACGAAAATAGCTAGCTTATCTGACGTGGAAACAAATACCACATGTTCCTACAACTCAGTTTACCATTTTCAACCCATTCAACAGAAGAGACAAATGGTATTTAGCAGCGATCAGCGATGCTAACCGCATAATAATGGTTCCGGATTTGCTGTCAGGTCACGACAAGGTGGTCAGTCACATGAAAGTAACAGTTTTGTTGAAAATTTCTCAACCGTCTCTACTTTTGGGATAGATATATCAGCCCTACTTAGGCCTAATTGATCTCCTGCTATCGTATGTCAGATTTTACATGCTTTGTAACAATGGCGCCGGTGTGATTAGAAGCGAATGGACGAAGGAGGTTTTCAGCCGGAGGTTGCGTACCTTACACGCAGCACTCTCATGTGGTGAGATAAATGGTTGTCGGCCGCTCCGTGTGGGGGAAAATTTCAACAGCACGCAAGCGAGGGGTAATATTTCACTTATTGCTTGCTTAAAAGGAAGTCTACCTCGGAATATATGTGCAGTTGTCTTAAATGACATACTCGGTGTCCGCTACAACAAAGACCAATTTTACTAGGCATTTAAACTAATTGCGGCCCTGTCAATTCACTAATTGTTTTACGGCAATAAATTGAAAGACCTGCGGTTGGTGAATCGAAATTCCGCAGGAACTTAACTCAACAGTGTGCTATCGGGCGACATCTTTTGCTGCCGTCAGTGTCTCCGCTGCGTGGTATTGCAATACACGTGTACTGAACCTTATGAAATGTTGGTGCAATATCAACAGTGACCCACCAGTCCTGGTCAATGAAGAAAGGAAATTTTTACGAAATTCACTGATCAGCACCGCACTTGTGTAACCTCAGATACGGGTTATATAACTATCAGCTGGACAGTCACAAGCTAGGTAAATTTTGATGGTGGATTTGATTTCAAATAAGAATGCATTTCCTACATGTTTGGTCACAAGAAGCGCAGAAATTCACCGATTCATTTTGAAGTAAATATCACGATAGTGGATTTGTTCACAGATGCTGCGTGGCTGAAGTGAAATTGTAATGAATAATGTAACATTTACTCAACTGGCCTAAATCATTTGACCGTGCCAGACAGATCTGTGCACGCATTAGGCTGGGAAATCAATTTACCTGAGTGAGTTGTATCTCCCCTTCTCCAGAGTTATTTTAAGTAAGCGTTGCATGGGGAGGTCATTAAAATTTCAAAGCATATTGCGTTACGGATGTCATCGTCATTTTGAAGTACTTGTTGTGTGAATGGATTGCGACGCGTCATCTCTAGGTAGACCGTGATTCCCATTGAGGTGGACCATTGTCTTTCGATCATGAGGACCTCAACTGTAGCAGATAGAAATCGGAAGTTGCCCACCCGAAAACACACATCTTTATGACGCGTTTCTAGGTTGGCTCATCATTGGACGTAGCCGCACTGCAACTCGCGACCTTTGGAAAATTAGCCTCAACCTCCACCGATTTGGGGACCGGGTAGAATTTGAGATGGCGCGTCGTAGTCCATTAACGCGATTGGTTCAAAAGACCCTCCAATCTGTCATTCGGCGTTCTGTCTAGCGTTCCACGTCGTGACCTGGTAACCAAATAGGTTGTGGTTTCTGCTACTATTACAATGGTCGCGGGTTCGTGGCCTGCCATCTCCACCTGATGAGAACAGATGCGATCGAGCGGACAACACCCATTTTCAACCTGCTTATTGCATTAGATTCAATGGGAAACACTTACAAACCAGCTGGCAACCGCATTTGTCCGAAATGTGCATTCGGTAGGTACACAGTGGTGTCAGCTAACATCAATCGCGGCGATGACACAGAGGTCCACATTATTCCATCCATTTTCCATTGCACTGCTTCTAAGGGAACATTCGTCATAGGATTTAGTAACGTGAAAGTCTTGTGATGTTGATCAATTATTCAAAGACAGGAGCTAAATTTAGGCAATTTACTAACTCATTGCGAAATTTAATTACTCAGGCTTCTCTTTCGTTAAAATCTCAGGTAGTTAATTTACCGGGATAAGACTTAAATAAATTGCATGCAAAAGGTGTATTCGCAATACTCTTTTCTTGCTGCATCCAGTGCGCTATCAGATGGACTCAAAGAATACCATAAAAATAGTGCCCTGAAAACAGTGCCTGTGATTGCTATGAGACAAGTCTCCAATCAATTCCCAATGTGAAATAACTCAAATCTCCAAAATGAAGTATACAAAGAACGGAAGAAGAGGCTGGCTAGACTTCCTTGCTGTGTCAGTAAACCTCGTACCGATCCTGGGCACTTATTAGAGCTGGTGCTCTGAATTCCTATATTTTAACCATGAATCTTTGTGTACTCGTGTCTGGCTATGAAGTGTATTGTCGTTACCTTTCTCTTGTATTCTACGTTTTGGGGAAATGCGAAGGACACACTCATTTGTCATCTAATAAATCTACTAAGCAAGTGGTTTTGCACCATAGAAAATTGTTACCTCCTTGCATCAAAATTTTCCATAGTAAATTCTGTTTGCCTTTTTCTGTCGTTATAAACAAGGTTGCTGAGCCAAGTTATGATACCAGTTGAAAAATTGGGTGCTTTACGCGGTTGCATTGATCCGCGTACACTTGGCTCCCTGTACAGAAGTGTAATACACACTATAGGCAAAAGTCCATACTTAAAAGGGATTGATCTACCTGACAACAATTTGCATAATTGTTGAAACAATTTCAATGGACCTACCGACACAATTTTTTGAATATGTCTATTTGAATACTTCAGGTGCGGTTGTTGGATGCAGTAGGTGAGTTAGCTGGAGCGGTTGCATGATGGAAGATGTGCTAGAACTTCTCATGAAGCGCTCATGTGGAATATCCATGTATTTCTGCGACGCTGAGTTTAAGGAATATTACATTGTACATAATAAAAGCATTCTATTGACACGTGTTGAATTTAAAAGGATTGAAACCGGATTTCGAGAAAATCATGACGATGAACGTGACTCCCCAGGCAACAGACATGAGAGCTGTTGATTGACTCTACGGAATGGACAACGACCGAGGCAGTTTCTTACCCAGATGAGCAGGATTTGTATCTCAAACCAGAACCTCATCGCTAAAGTGTAGGTGATAACACCGCACGTAGAAGGACGTAGCCGTAGTGTGCACGCAAGACCAAGACTAATGGTCTGCCTACCTGCACACTTTTATTTCACACTAGTCACGTGCGCCGCCCCATAGACAGTGGTCAGCGATGACAAATCATAACAGTTCTTCAAGGCTAGATTAACAGTATCCTGCTCGATAACACAGTCTGCTCCGCGTCTCATGAACTAACCGCCATAGCTGTATAACTCGTGTCGAAGCGACGTCTTCTTCCGTCAATGCTTCTTGGGATATTCTTAAGAATGCAAATGATGGGCAATCGCTTTCTTGTCTAACATGTTGTCTCAC
>CALYDF020009775.1:0-10519 GCA_944474145.2 Dicrocoelium dendriticum
TGCTTCATTACCATCCATCCTGTGGGTCTTGTAAAGTTACGCTTTTATCCCATCATACACCATTGAACCATTGAACCATAGGGGATTAGAAATACAGATTATTGATTGTTTATTACCAAAAGCGGTGCAAAGCAACTGGCATAAATTGCGGGTTGTTTCTGTTGATGAGCCAGTACTCTGGGTTGCTGTCACCTGTCCGGTTTCTTCTGCGCGGCGTGTTCGTTAGTCGCGTTTCTTCGTCTATGTGCACGGTTCAATACTGCTGCTGTGCGGAAAGTATGTGACAGTGTGACGCTGGGTGCGATTCACTAGCGTTGGAGAGAGAGAATACTTGCTCCTATCGATGGTTGCCGTTTAGGCTCGGTTGTCGGTGAGATGTAGTCCGAAACTTGGAGCTAGGATCCGATAGTAGGCAAACAGATTTACAGATGGTATTCGGAAATAGGGCTCCAACTACCACAAAGTTTGTAGTTAGCCATGGTATGGATCTGGTCGAGCGGTTGTGGGATAGAACTGGTTATGCCAAATGGGATGATTGAAATTTGGTTGGTGTGCATTGAGAGGGGGTAAGGGAATATCCACTAGAAAACAGAGTGCTTTGGAAGGTTTTGCAGATTTTCCGCAAGAACCGTCAGATATGCTTGAACACTTTTTCCCATTAGGAGAAGTGGACGCAGAGCGGGATTAAATGGTATATACTGGTCCGCGATCCATTCAGCCTTGACGCAGATTGCAAGCAAAGGGTAACCGCTTGGGTTTTACCTCTGCCGTCGAACACCCCTTGCAGATCCGCCCTAAACCACTCGCATATATTGGTCGGAGATTCCATTCCGTGCAGCTGGATGCCCTCTACCAGGAGAATTTGATACAAAACCGCGCCAATTGGTTTTTAACATCGGAAGCTATAACTTGTTATGGAGGTGTTTCGGTGTTGCGCTTCCCAAACCGACACACACTGCCAGGTTTGTATTGATTTGGACTCATCATAGGGATATATCCTGAGCTGGGGTGGAGTCCGGGCCTAATAGTTAACGCCTGACGCCTTGATCACTATGCATCTAAGATCGTTGAGCAGTGTTTGGAATATTTGGAGTATTTCAAAGTGGTATTTGTAGGCCGTATACGATTACACGAAACATATACATCACTTCAGTCAGTTGGAATATGTTAAGTAGTACACCGTTTGTTTAGTTAGTTAAGTGTTGGTGGCACCATGACTAGTTGACAGCCTGAAAGTTTGGGTCTTTGAAGCGATCAAACTGTGGGAAAGATTTATACCGACTACTTAGCGCGCCGCTACTTTCGCCGGAGTGATGTATCAGGTAGTGGGATCTTAGTATGCAATGATCTCTTTACTCAGGATAAAGTCGGAAGCCAGTGTGGTTTTATGTAACGAAAATTTAGTCAATTTACTAAGGATGCTTTGGGCGTTGGCATAGCAATAATTGCGAGTTACGAATTCCAGAAGTCATAACCCACGAGCAATACCTGAGAATTCAGACCAACGCTTGCACGTTTGGTTGAGTGACTTTTGGGGTGAATTTCTGAACTATGATCCGGTGTCACTTGTATCTGGAGCAAGGAGCACCCATTGCTTAAACGGCTAGTGTGGGTTTCTGGCGAATCTACTGTTTTTCCACCTGCTAATTGGAAAGTAGTGTTGCATTTCATTTCAAAAATGCATATATCAGGCTTTTAAAGCAAAATTCTGCCAGTTTTACCTTTCGACCAACCATGATCTGGCTATGACATCTTTCTAGCAATTTTCTGATAGCTGTTTGGTGCTCAACTTGTGCTCATTTCTAAGCACCGTTTCTATCATTTGTCTGAAGTGTAGCATAAAGCCTCACACTTTTGCCATATGCTTTTTAGTTGGGTGATAAACGTCTGCTTTGATGTTGAGTTGATGGTCATATTTGTGATACAATTGCTTCTGTGTTGTAGAAATGCTATCCATGTTATTAGCTTTGGTTTGCCGGAAACGAAATTCTGGAAAACCGTGGTCAATGAATTATAGCTCCTCTTTTTGCTTTCCATACACTGCAAGTTTTTGCATCAACTGCTGACGGTTGCTCCAGTATTTATCAAGAACACAAGCACAGCGATTGACGAATCACAATGACGGTGAGTTGCCAAGGGGTTGAAATTTACTTAATCACCCTACAGAACAGTTGGCTATAGTACCCTTGGTTGGTCATAATGAATTGCATTTGAGTGGCAGACCATGCGAATTAAACCAACCTGATTAGTCTGGGTGCTATTAGTATGGCTTATGTAGCCTTTTTTATAGATAGTCCAGTAAATTGTCTCAGGTAGAACTTGCTATTTTCCTAGATATTTCTTCGACATTAACGTCAGTGAGTTATGCTTCTTTCTGGTGTTCGGGATTTTTTATATAGTTGTGTCTTCTTTGCCTGGTGGTAGGTAGACAGCCCTTCGATTGCGCAACGTGATTCAAGTAGGGGTGGTTGCGAGTCGACCGTTAACATAATTTGGATCTTCCTCTAGTGGCAAATGACGCATATGTCGTCATACTTTAGGTAGTAGTGAATGGATGCATATGTAGTGATTTGGCATATAACACAAATGTTGGCTGAGAAGAAATCACTAAAGCCATGATTGTAGTTACCTGGGTCTGCAGACCCAGGCTGTATACCTGTTTATCAATTCTCGTGCAAAGGGTGTTTGGATTTATGCTACTGACCATGCACCTGGTGCACCTTCCTTTTTTCTGAAACGTCGCATAATTCTAGTCAACGGGATCCGAGTTCTGCTTTAGCTGATTCAACATCCAACAGGCGCTACTAAACCGTTGTCAGTGTGATGAATTTCTGCACCAACAACGCATTACATATTATGAGTTTTCAGAGAGTACACCATGAATGGAAACAACTAAAACCTCCCCCGAGAGCTGGTAGCTCCTAGACTATAATTACTTACTGCATTTGACATTTGTTACTGAAATTCGAATAAATCTGTGGAGCAACGTAGAGTCGCAAATAACTTTCACCTTCGGCCGCGTACAACAGGTGAACCCCATTTTCCGGAGTGAAATGCTGTGTACCTGACTGGTGCCCAACGTCAGTCACTAGTGTGAAGTTCAAATACCGTTCGTTAGTAGCGTTTAGCGCTCCGCACATGTGTGCACAGTCACATGATAACGATTGATTATGTTCTACTTGTAGGACGACGGGCGCGAAAAAAATATAGTTGTAGGTGACACAGGACCATTCTGTTGTAAGTGGTGGCGGCTAGGTTAGCGAACTACGGACACTAGCTCGCCGGATATACGAAAATCTTCCGGAAAGTGGTTGATCTCGGTCGACATGTGTTTGGCTACGTACGCACTCCGATTTCACTGTCACCGAGACCACGGCCATCCACAGGCTACCCACGCTGAGGGACCATGGATGGCGTGCGCCGCACCATCAAAAACGCCGTCCACACACCCCATATCCAGTGTGATCCCGATGGGGGGAATTGAGATGGGAGCCATGCTTTATCAAATATGCCAACGTACATTCTCACAACATGTACGCAGCATTTCTGTCTACGTAATTCGTTAATCTTATGTACCAGACGTATACCAGTCGGTGATGGGTTTACAGGCCGCTCCACACTTGATGGGACCACTGGGACCGTTCATCTTATCCACCAATCAAAGGTTCACAGCCTTTTTGGTGGAGTACTGAAGGTGGTGGGTGCTAGACGAGTAGGCACGTGGACAACATTCACAACCAATGCAGCCAACCGGGGACACTAACAAACTACAGCAGTCTTAAAAGAAACCAAACAAGCAAAATTGAGAGTAAATGCAAACAGAAAGCAAATCAGATAACTGTGACTAAGTGTGGTCCTGTGTAATTCTGGTCTTTGCATCTGTAATGCTTAGTCTGAGTGTTTAATCCTCATACACGAAGAAAATGTCAACATATAGGGAATGTGCGGGTGAGTAACAGAACTTTGGAAATAAAAGACAATGCGGTCAGATCTAATGTGATACGGCGCAATAGAAGACCAACACCTGTGATGCAAACATACAAACTGCAGCAAGAAAGCAGCAGAGGTGCCATTTTGACGATATTCTTAAATTGTGTTAGTAACTGTAATCTGCGTACTTACAATGCGTTGTGCTAATGATGCTTACACATTCAAGTGACTTACCATCTTTTAGGTGCAGGCGTCGCTTGGCCACGCCGGTGAATTATCAGGCCTGCTTGGTTCAGCCACTCGCGACCCCATGCGCTACAGTATGATGCACTCGACGTCGATGGGTTATGCTCCATGGACGCCTATAGCTTCAGTGCCCGGTGCTCCTTTTCCGTATGCCGCAAGGCTTTCTCAAGCACATGGGCAATTGCACAATAGATATGCACACATCATTTGCGACGATCAACATTTTTTGATTCTCAGTACTTGAAATCAAGGTTAGTTCGCAACAAACACACCTTACAACGTAGCTTCAGGTTTCCTACATTCCGCAACCTGTAGTAAGTTTTCCATGTAGCAGCTGTATCGGTACGGGTTGATTCCATGCAGTGGACATAAGCAAGACATCTCAGGTGCCGCAGTAGAATTATGCAGTCAGCTGGGTACATGCCACTGCGGCAGAGCACCTTAGTGTCATTACCTCGGTAACAAAATGGATGTGTATAATACGAAGCAGGCACTGTTAGTAAAAGCGTTGCAGATAACGCACGTCCTTCAGACAACGCTTTCGGGTTCTACTCTCGTATAGAAGAACGAACAGTACCATAAACGTGTGTACCATCAGCTTTATTTTAATGATCAGGTGGTGAGTGATCCAAACCCGATCCTCTAGCATTACAAATGAGGCAGTGGTTATGATACAGATTTATCGGGTAGCGTTCATTCAGTCAAATATTTTATCCGCTGGTGGTTAGCGAGATCCGGTGAACGTCCGTATTTAGGTAATTTCACAAGTGGAGGTGCACGATGAAAGGAATGGTGTAAGAACGGTTGGTCAAATCGCATACTCTATGCAAAATACTAGTTCGTGTCCACAAATATTCGAATACAACGTGGGAATATTAGTAAGGTTGATCCTGTTCAATTGTTCCAAGGTTTTGCTGCTCAGATTAAGGGAATCCTGTTATCACTTTAGTATAAATTGATTTCCTATTAATATAAAAACGCCATCATAAAATCTAATCGAAGTCGCTTTATTGTCCATTCACAATGAGCTGATTGTATGAACATCGAGCGATGGGCACACCGGGATGATATAAAACAGGATCTAATGAACAGTTAGTGCAGAACTGGAACACAGAGCGGACGTACGCCTGAGATTTGTTTCAACGAAATGTCCATGGTGTAGGTGGATGACAACTACATTCAGTCAACAAATCCTGTAGTAACATGCAGTAAATTTCACGTGTTCCGTTTCAAATCGCTTAGTAAGCTTGAGCATACTCATAAGAAGTACATGATGTGTTACGGGCACCAAGCTGGGTCTAAAAGTTAACCTTGTATGTGCTTCCATCCGTTTAACTGTCGGATCCCAGTAAACCTTTAGTGTGCCAAGACACGTTAAGTATAGCAAAACTGACCACCATAACAACTGGTTTATGGCATGGATACATTTTATAGTTAGAGACTTTAATTTGTAAATTTAATAAAGTTGCGAGATTATTGGACACACCAAACTCTTAGAAGATTCTGCAGTTCAGTAATTTTTCGCAGCAGTCGTTTCTTCAAAGATAGAATCGTTTTAATTTTTGCTCATATACGGATTCAAAATGCCCTGGTAACGTAAACACGTGAACTGTTAGAATATACTCGACTCCGACAATGTAAACAGGTAACAATATAAAAAATTTAGCAAATAAATACCGGTAGCATTCATTAATTTTTGATTAGGCTTTCTCACATTAGGTAAGTTTCATGTTCAAACCGGGTCTGTTTTGTTGACGAAAATCAGAATTAAAATAACGAGGAATACGCAGAAATGTCAATTCACTCAACATTGCTAATGCACAGAAATGGCTTCAGAGAACTGTTTCGTTTCATTGAGAACCAATATTGGCTTCTCAGAACGCGAATAATTATACTCATTGTCTTAAGAGAGAAAGGAAATGCTGCGTTTTTGCAACAATTATAGGGAGCATTTTGTGTATATAAAGTGGTAAAATACAACTAGTTTGTGTTGCATTTCCTGTCTGTACGCTGACGAAAAATTATATCCAGCCAGTTCAAACTTTAATTTAGCTAGAATCTAGAGCACCCACGCAAATACGTGATCATTACGAATGATTAAGTTTTCTGGAATATACGAAAGTTTGATTAGAGTGCGAACGAACATCTTTGTTCACTGACGTAAACAATCGAGACTGTTAACTAGTGGGCATGGAAGGATGTGAAAGCTGGTGAACATAAAGGTATCATCCAACGCAAGACAGCCAGGCTAGTTTAATGGTGCATTTGATTGGCATGATGGCTGAGTGCAAGTGCGCTGGCAGACAAGAAGTTAAGTGAAAAATGCCATAACTTATACATATAGTGGTTGCGAGCAGGGAATTAATGACACCAATTATTGCGTTTAACAAATCAAGAAAGCAGCTAAGAAGCATAGATAGTGTCCCGCGGTTACACAACATGTTCGCATTTGTCGGTTGTGTGTAGCATACATATTTGTTATGTCCTATACTGCAGTAGCATGCACAAATAGGTGTAAAATTTTGTTCGTTGGTGGCTTTGTATTAGGCATTTTTTGATATTTTATTCAAAACAGCCGCATATTTAAACACAATATTCTTTATTTGCTTTAATATTGGATAACGTTTGCATGCACCTTAAGTGTTCGGTGTAAGTTAGTATCAGTTTACCGCAGAAATGCGTTTTGGTACTTTAATAGCACTTTATTACAAACTAGACTAAAGACAAATTGCTGGAGTATGTTTAATCAAATATAAATGGTTCAAACATGCAAAGGAAACAGGTGGGAACACCATTGCATTTGATCCTAGGATAACCAATAACTTTACGTCATGGTGATGGTTTCACAATTTCGAAGATGCCAAAAGAGGCTTGAGGATGAAGAGCGAGGAGGATAGCCACTGTAGACACTAATCAGTTTAGGGACTCAGATGTTTCGGATCCACTTACATATGTTCACTACTTTGCTTTTGACTTAGCAGGGTCGCACGCAAAAGTATTCAAAGTCTTACGAGAATAATCTTGAAAATCCTGGCTAAGTGTATCTTAAGAATTTAACGGTAATACAAGAAATAGTAGTTTTTAAGTGTCATCAGCTCTTATTCACGTTTATAAAATCGTAGAGTATCTTTATTGGATTGTGATCCTTGATAGCAAATTAATAATTTGTGGCATTTGAAGACATATTGCTCCATGGTTACACTACGAAAAAGTTTCACAACAATTTGCAAAGCCGAAACTGTGCTCTAAAGTGCTTGCAGCGATAGGTTGCGTTCCGCGGATGAAATTCTCAGCAATATGGCAGTACTAAACTCACACTGTGAGGATTGAAGTCTACGTAAATCTGTAAATAGGAATATCTATGCCATCTATATCGTTGATTTGTCTGTCACAGTTATACGTTTTGGATTCCTGAATTAAAATTCCCAACATATATCGGTTTGGAAGTATGAGAAGAACGTATACAGCGGAAGCACTTACTAATCCATGTTTCTGCAATTGCTCTTGGCAAAGCATTGCTAATAAATACGTAGACTTCAAACTCTAACGTAATAAAAATAGCTTGCAATCCGTTAATACCATTTTAGATAACTAGTACTGGAAGGCTATTTCATTGGGTGCCTAATATAAATTGTAACACGCAACCCTAGAAAACGCAAGTAACATTATGTTTGTGTTCGTACATACGTATGAACGTTGCTTGTTAATCATTAAAAGCAAATATGCAATGCTTTGAGTAATTAAAAACTTTTCCGGGCTTGTTAGCAAAGTATTCTACGAATTTTGAATAGCCATTATGTTTGCCTCGCATGCAGGGCAAACTATTTCGTTGTATCCTAGTATGCATAGGACAAAACTTTGTGTGAACAGGATTCAGGAAGACAAACAATTAAACACATCACTCTAAACTTTACTTCGATATGTAGAAAAGGTGAATATATAAACTGGGCTCCATTTATATTAGCTGATATGCATGCTCATAGTTTGATAAGTGCACGCAAAAAATGTGCTTGCTTGTATCCGATCAATTTAACTTCTCTGTTACCACGGTAATGTGCAGGTTTAATGCGATCTCTTTACAGTTAATATAAAATGTAACTTTACCAACATATTCGTTATTAACATATAAAATATGGGGTTTAGAATTTATCGTTCTTTACAAATTTACGAAGGTCACTTTCAGCTTCATCATGAATAACCTCACGCATGTAATAAGTGAAATCGGTTTCCAGTGCGCAAAATTTCTTTTTGAAAACATAAACAATGTTACGTGTTGTAAAAAAAAGCTCGGTTTGTATTTTGTTTAATGTTAATCTTTCACTATTTACGTCACGCTACTAAACTACTAACTGCCATGTGCAACTCTTAGCGCCGCGCAAGCTGTTATGCAGACAACCTAGGCGTTTTAGCCAATAGAACAATTTAGGACATTGATTTGTAAATGGTGTAAGACCGGCTGAAATTCGTTATGTTTTAGTACATAAGGCAATAGGTGGTACAGGAAGTCCGATTAATTAGTTTTATGGTATTCAGGTGGAAAATGCAGTGTAAATAAAATGCCAATCTGGCGTTTTGTTTTAAATTTTGGAGGCCAGTAAATCTAAAGAAAAAGTTTTAAATAAGTCCAAGTTATTCCTGAAGATAAGGTAAATAAAAGCACTTTCATACAATTAGTAGCTTAGCGGTTGCAAAATGATATATTCCCAAACGTACATGCAACTTCCGTGGTAAGCAAATTGTTAATAGCGGCATCAGTTGCTGCAGAATAATACTGAATTTCATTGCATATACTTCACCGAGATCGATTCATTCTATCTTGATTTGGCCGTTACGTCGTCTGCAGTTTCTACAAATGATTAATATCCACCTCTCCATGATGATACTAAAATTGGAATTTGTTTTTATTTGCAAATCGTATGTAAATCGGTTATCTTGGGACCATTTTCTATAAGACGACAGTTGCTTTAAGAAAAATACAGGGTTTCTTCCTACGTTTGAAATTTCGGAAACCTCACAAAGCGAACAGGCATATATGTAAATATTATCGTTGATTTTCTGTCAAACGTATGTAATTTTGATTGGCAAACCAACAAATCTATGCTTCGTTCGTCCACCAGTTTCTTTACAATTTTGCTCAAGTAAAGTAATAATTTATCTTTTATAATTGCGTTATAAAAATTGGTGCATAAAAAGCAAGATATAATATAAAACGGAATGCATTTAATTTGTTCTATGCTGCTCTTGTCTGCGGCACATAGTAAAGTACTGCTTTCCATTCCTTTGCTAAAATACGACAGGTGGTGCTGTTCGGTTGTCTAGGTGATTTAAAAGACTTGATTTCAGTCTACAGATGATTACACTCGGAATAATTTGATCACGGTTTGTTAAGTGTTTGCTCAAAAATGCCCAGTAATTCTGTATAACGTTGCACATTATTAATGTGCGAGCTACTTAGTTACACACCTACCGTTTTTTTGCAGTGTCAAAGAGTTAGCTGTTGAGTGTAATCCACAGGCAAAGCATCGTGTGTCAAATTTAAACTTGTTTGCACATTACGTGTTTACAGTTTTAGTTCCGCTCATTTCTTATATGTTGCATAACTTGACCCAAAACGCAACCTATTTCTAGAAAGATGCGGCTCAAAAGGCTTTAGTTCAAAGAAAATACTACGAACACTTTCCAGCGAACACATTAAGACCCAAATTAAAGATTATGTAAAAAGTTGCATAGTAGGTAATCAAAGTCTTAAGGTTAACCATTCGTTTGATCAATGACAAATACATTTCAAAGCAGGAAAATACGCACACGTAAAAGGTTATTGCTGTCCTGAAGAGCGAAACCTTGTGTACAGCACTAGCAGGATATATGTTCACCCATTTGCGTTCAAACTTAGTGCATTAATAACATTATTTAGTAAAGTTCGAACTCGCTTGCGTAATTTATTCGCATCTGTTAATACAGAAAATTATTTATAATTTGTTGGCATCTACTGTTGCATAAGGGTAGGTTGATCAGATGCTAAGAAGTAGAATAAATTTTTAATTTTAACTAACTGTGGTTTATTTTTGCATAGTTACAATGTAAGTGGACCTGACCGATAATTTAGCAAGCGTTTTAAAATTTCTGTCACATCAAGTATGTCCTGTCAATCTTCATAATAATTCGCAGTATCAGGGACACTGCATTTTCTGCCCATGTCTTACTAGGCCAAATCAATTGAAATGATATGTAAGCCGTCGACACAATCTTTATATGTTTTCGAATATTTAAATAATAAGTCAAAAACATGAGTACACAAAGAACAAAGTGAATGCTCTTGGCAAAACTTACAACACAACAAAAC